>JAMLFY010000001.1:28066598-28094109 GCA_030441495.1 Dalbergia oliveri | reverse complement strand
AAAAAAAAAAATTTTACCTGTATTTTGGCTAAGTATTTTGTAAATGAATTTAAAGAGAAGTAATAACTAATAATTAATCTTGATGCGTCCTAGGCGTATGGGTTGATATAGGTGTTATATTATGGTATTCAAGCAATTCGATTCTCACGAGCCTGAGATAGACAACCATATTAAAAGCGTGATACGGTAGTATGTCATGTATAGTGCTTAGCCATTAGAGATAAGCTATGGGATAGGCATTCATGACCTTGTCTCTGTCTATGCCATGGTAACTAGCTCATTTAGCTTGGAATATTGAGTCTGATCACCTTGGTGTTTGTTGACTTGTGTGCTTAGGGACCAATGGCACCCAGACAGGAATAGGAATGCAACGGCGAACAGAGGGAAATGAGGCTGTAGGCATCCTTCTAAGATGGCTCAGCAATGGAACGCATGTTCGATCGCATGAATCAACCAAGGGACGTTGCTAAGGTCCCCTGTCTGAAGGGTGGACAAGCCCGTTTTTGGGAGTTCCAAGGCTAATCCCCAACCTTCCATGGAGCTTGAATCAAACAAGGCAAATGAGTGATCAAGAACATGGAGAATATATATTCTCTTGTTTCCTGTTGGGAGGAACAGAAAGTCACCTTTGCTGCCTACATGATGGAAGCCGACGCGGAGTTTTGGTCAAGGCGGCACCCGAACTGCTAGAAGCTACGGGCAAGCCATGAGAATTGGGAAGCTTTAAGACGTACTTCTATGAGAAGTATTTCCAAGAGTCCGTGAAGAACGCAAAGGACATTGAGTTCATGCAATTGGTCCAAGGTGGAATGTCTACGCCGGTACACGACGAAGTTTGAAGAATTGATCAAGTTCTCACGGGTTTTCCAAGGGAACCCCGACGGAGTATGGAAGTGTGTTAAGTTTGAGGCCGGTTGAGGGCCGAACTTAACTTCTGCTGTGGCATCATGGAGATTAGGACTTCCAACCCACATCAACAAGTGTCTCATCATCGAAGAAGGACAGAAGAGAGTGCCGCGAGGCGGTGATCGCCAGTGGTTCAAGACCTAAGACTCCGAAGTTCAAGCCACAAATTAGACTGAAGGGAACCATTACCACCCTACCAATCCAATCAGTCAAGCATCAACAACATCAACAACAACAACAAAGAGGACCCAACAACTAACCGCCTCGGCAAGGCCGGAGCCATTCAACCCCACGCAGAGGAAACTCCGCCCATCAAGGAGAGTGAGCGGTCCTCGCAATAACAACAACAACAACAATAATCAACAAGGAGGGCCCAATGGGAACAAGAACAAGGCACCCCAAGAGCCCCATGCTCCTCTCCAGAACGCACACAAGCCATGGAGTGCCCCCATTGGAAAGAATCATGGCAATCGGTCCCTCCCTCACGGGCAAGGAGTATGCTTCAAGTGTGGCAAGCACGGCCACTATCCGAAGGATTGCAGAAGCAATGGAGGGTCGTCAATTCAAAATCCCCGACCGCTACACCAAGGACGGGTCTTTACCCTCAACGCGGAGGACGCAACGGATCAACGACCTCATCGAAGGTAAGTGCGAACTAAATGGTAGAACCTTAATTGTGCTATATGACTCTGGTGCTACTCATTCCTTTATCTCACATGCTAGTGTCGAGTCTCTAAATTTGAAAGTTTCTAAGCTTCCTTTTGACCTGATTGTCTCTTCCACCAACCGTCCTGGACATACATGTAATGTTGTTTAAATTGTCTCCTTTGAAAATAGATCCTTTATCATAGATTTGATTTGTTTACCTTTGAAAGACATAGGATAATTCTTGGCATGGATTGGCTTCACGCTAACCATGTGTTGTTAGACTGTTATACAAAATCGTTTTATTTCGTCATCCCCTAGCAAGACTAGTCAAACCTTGAAACTCTATGTGAATGCCGTAGATGTCTTATGTAGTGAGGAGAAAACTAAGGGATATGTCCTAGCTGCTAGCAAAGTAGACTTTGAGCATAATGACATTCCTGTGGTAAGGAGTACCCCGAGGTATTTCTGAGATACTCAGTTCCCCGAGAGAGGTAGAGTTCTCCATCGAGTTGGTTCCGGGAACGGGACCTATCTCAATAGCCCTTATAGGATGTCACCCTTGGAGTTGAAGGAATTGAAAACCCAATTGGAGGAGCTGTTAGAGAAGAATTTTATTAGACTAGTGCCTCACCGTGGAGCCCGCTGTTTGTTAAGAAAAAGGATGGGAGCATGAGATTATGTATAGATTATAGGCAATTGAATCGTGTAATAGTGAAAAATAAATACCCTTTGCCTAGGATTGATGATCTCATGGACCAGTTGAAGGAGCGGTGGTATTCTCCAAGATTGATTTGAGGCGGGATACCACCAAATTAGAGTAAGAGATGAGGATATACCTAAAACCGCTTTTAGGAAATGGGACACTTTGAGTTCACCGTGATGTCCTTTGGATTGAGAATGCACCTGCGTGTTCATGGACTACATGAATAGATCTTTACCCTATTTAGATAGTTCGTGGTCATTTCATAGATGATATATTCATCTATTCAAGACTCACAAGGAGCATGAGTGTCACCTAAGGATGGTTTTAGAGGTGTTGAAGGAGAAGAAGTTGTATGCTAAGCTATCTAAGTGTGAATTCTGTTGGAGGAAGTGAAGTTTTGGGACATGTAGTATCGAGAGGAGGTATAGCTTGACCCTAGTAAGATAGAAGCCGTAATGAATTGGGATAGACCGACCACCGTATCGGAAATACGGAGCTTTTTGGGTTTAGCAGGCTATTACCGTAGGTTTATTAAAGGATTTTCCCAGATTGCCCTTCCCCTAACCAAGCTCACTAGGAAGAACACCCCGTTTTCATGGAATCCCATTGTGAAAAGAGCTTCCAGAGTTAAAGGAAGGTTGACCTCGACCAGTTTGGTTTTGCCCGACCCCAATGTACCCTTCGAGGTATATTGTGATGCTTCGAGGAAAGGTTTAGGCTGTGTGATGCAAAATAGGCAAATGGTAGCCTATGCGTCAGACAACTAAAGCCTCACAAGGTCAATTACCCTACCCATGACCTAGAGTTAGCCGCCATAGTGTTTGCCTTGAAGATTTGGAGGCATCACTTATATGGAGTAAGGTTTGAAGTTTTCTCCGATCATAAGAGTCTTAAGCATCTCTTTGATCAAAAGGAGCTAAACATGAGGCAAAGAAGGTGGATGGAGTTTCTAAAGGATTATGATTTCGGCTAAGTTACCACCAGGCAAGGCCAATGTGGTCGCTAATGCCTGAGTCGAAAGTCATTACGCCTATCTCACATGATGGTCAAGGAAGTTGAGCTGATAGAGAAGTTTAGGGACATGAATTTGGGGATGTCAATATCGGAAAAGAGTGTGAAAATATGCCATCTTACGGTAACAAGTGGGTTTAAACAGAGGTTGTGATGGCACAAGTAGAAAATGAGTAGTTTAGGGAGACTCTCGAAGCGCGGTAAAGGCTGGAAAGCTTAAGGGTTTTGAGCAAGGGACAGATGGTTTATGGAGGTTTGAAGGGCGGATTTGTGTACCGCAAGATGGTGACCTTTGAGAAAGTATCTTGGAGGAGGCCCATAAAAGCCACTTCACCATCCATCCTGGTGCCACCAAGATGTATCAGATTTAAAGAAGATGTTTGGTGGCCTTGAAAAAGGATGTAGTAGCCTGGGTTAGTAAGTGCTTAGTTTGTCAAAAGGTGAAGATTGAGCACCAAAAGCCTTCAGGAATGTTGCAACCTTTGCCTATCCCCGAATGGAAGTGGGATAGTATATCTATGGATTTTGTGACCAGCCTACCGGAACCCAAGCCGGCCATGACGCTATTTGGGTAATAGTGAACAGGTTAACCAAGTCGGCCCATTTCCTACCCATCAAGATAACCTTTTCCCTAGATAAGTTGGCCCAGTTGTACATCCAAGAGATAGTGAGGTTACATGGAGTTCCATCGACGATAATCTCGATCGAGATCCGCGGTTTACGTCGCATTTTGGGAGCCTTTCAAAAGGCGTTTGGTTCAAGCTGTGTTTAAGACGGCTTACCACCCTCAAACAGATGGACAATCGAAAGAACTATCCAAACATTGGAAGATATGCTAAGGGCATGTGTTTTGGATAGAAAAGGGAGTTGGGATAAGTACTTGCCACTTATCGAGTTCGCATATAACAATAGTTATCACGCGAGTATCGGATGGCACCGTACGAGGCCTTGTATGGAAGGAAGTGCCAGTCGCCTTTGTGTTGGCATGATCTCGAGAACAAAGCATTTTGGGACCGGATGTAGTGAGGGAAACCACAGAGCAAATAAGAATGATCAAGGATAGAATCTTCACTGCTCAAAGCCGACAAAAGAGCTACGCGACAAGCGGCAAAAGCCGTTAGAATTCCAAGAAGGCGAGCATGTTTTCTTAAGAATTACCCCCTTCCAGGAATAGGTAGAGCCATGAAAGTCAAGAAATTGAGTCCCGATTTCTGGACCTTTGAAATCCTTCGAAAGTTGGGACTTGCCTAAGATAGCCCTACCTCCAAATCCTCAAATCTTCATGACGTCTTTCACGTCTCCCAGCTAAGAAAATATCAATCCGACCCTAGCCATGTGTTAGAGCCAGAGCATGTACAGTTAAGGGAGGACCTAACTTTCAATCTCCCAACGAGGATCGTGGACCGTGGTGTCAAGCAGTTGAGGAACAAGTCCGTTCCTTTGGTGAAAGTTGCGTGGGGACGGACAAGCGAGGAGTACACATGAGAGTTGGAATTGAGATGCGGACGAAGTATCCTGAGCTTTTCTAAGGTAACGAATTTTGAGGATGAAATTCTTTTAAGGAGGGGAGTAATGTAACGCCCATTTCTGTTTGAGTACAAATGACCAAAATGCCCCTAAGGTCATTTTACCCGAAATTAAGGACAGCCAACCGACACCTCGAATGGGTCAACTCAATGTTTGAAGGGGATTAGAATTGTTATGAATGATATCCGAGGTGAAAATCTTGTTTTCTAAACTTTCGGCTCAAAATGACCAAAATACCCCTGCTGTTCTACACGGGTAAAAGGTGCCGTTTGAGCCCAGAATTTTTCAGGAAGTTTAGAATGATGTTTTTAAGTAATGTTTGATGTTTAGTCGGGCTGAAAGTCCAGGACTTTAGTGCAAAATTACCATTTTGCCCCTAGAACAGTGTACAGTGAGCCTAATGACGCAATTAAGCAAACCTAAGCAATATTAGGCTCTAATCGAAGATTAATTTATTTCGATAATTAATCTAGAGTCAAAATAATTTATTAAGGTTAATTAGAACCTAAGATTGCTTAGTTAAACTCTAATTGCATTCTTTAATTCAAGATTCCTAGTCATGGAATCTTGAATAGTGTTTCTCTTCCAATTCCTTAAATTAAGGAATTGTGCCATACCTCATTTGACCAAAAGAATTATTTTAAATTACTAATCTAGTAAGATTGCCCTCCTAATCAAGTCTTGAACCTAATTACCCAATTACCTCACCTAAACACTTTCTTACAACTCCTAACCAAAACCTTAATCAAAGAAACACCTAAACACATCACTAAACCACAATTACATGAACAAATTTCTCTCCCTTGGCTGCACAAGGCTGGCCGAATGCTTGGCCCCCATGGAGTGCCACATGTTGCTTTTTATCACTCAAAGAGCCATGCCTTACCCATACTTTTGCCCATACCTCACCATGCTTGAACCCATACCCAAAGCCATACCTTGTAAGAGATATTTTTTTCTCCCTCCATGAGGCCGTCGGCCATCTCCCCTAAATCAGCCTCCATTGTTGCAAATTTTCTATAAATACCAAGCTTGGAAGAACTTGGTTACACTTTAGAAGCTTTGCCAAGTTCAAGCTTTCTTGCATTTTCTTCCTTTTGCTCTCAATTTCTCTTCATCTTCTTCATCATTCTTCTTCCTCTCAAAGAACCTTGCCACCACCATAAACCACCACTACCTCACCTTAAACCATCTCCTAAACACTTAAACTTTCCATTCCCAAGCTTAGAAACTCAAGGAAAAATCATCTTCCTTGAGTTTCCCTTTGGAATCCATCATCACATCCAAGAGGAGATTTTGTCTTCTCAACTCTTCAAGAACCAAGCTTTCTTTCTTCCTTCAAAGACTTCCTTAGGTAGGGGTTTTGTTTCAAGTTTTACTTGTTTTCCTTAAAGAAAGTTCTAGTTTTCTCTTGGTTCAAACTCCTTTCTTCTTTTCTTTTCATTTTTGGCCAAGAGGCCATTTTATGAAAATAACATGAGCTTGATGATGAGGTTTCAAGATAATGACTTGTTGTTGTCATGTGAGAAACCTCTAAAGCTTGAAACAACTTGGTCTTGGACCATACATGCTTGTGTTTCTTTCTCTTTTCTTGGTTTCATTTTCGGTTCTTTCCTTTTCTTCCTTAAATGATTTTGGTTTCCTTTGCCTTGGTTTGAACAAAGTTTGCTAAAAATGTAAAGTAGATCACAAAAGTTTTGTTAAAGAAAATTAATCACATGATTTCAAAGAGCTCTAAGCTTACCCTTGCCAACCTTAAAGTTGGTCGGCCGTTCTAAGAGTTTTACTCTAGATTGAAGCCCATGAGCAATAAAATAAAGAATATGACTTAGTCCTTGTAGTTTTGTTTAGACAAAGTGTTGAACTTTGTGTCTATTTTCTTAAGCTTGATGATGAAGTTCAAACCTTAAGACTTCTTTGAAGTCTAGGTGCTAAGAACTCTAAAGCTTGCCTTATGATACATAATGGGTTGAGGTTTATGTTCCTTTAAAGTCTTGCAAAGAGCTCTAGTTAAGATCTAAAATAAGATGCATTCATGTTTACTTTATGCTTTGCATAGCATGTTTATTTGAAGTCATCACTAAACAACTTAAAGATTAAAACAAGAATGTGCATCCTCACTTAATAAATCTCAAAGCCTACCTATTTCAACCTTAAAGTTGATTGTTGATTTGGGGTAAACACCTCAAGAGGCCTAGAGCACTAAAATAAAGAATTGAACCTTGCATCTCATGTTTACTTTCTTGTCTAGCATGTTTAATTTTCTGCCATCACTTAAACTCTAAAGATAATAAAAAGGTGCATCTCATGTTTATTTTATGCTTCACTTTATTTTCTAATGAAGAATAAAAATGAGTGCATAGCATGTTTAAGTTTATGTCATCACTTTAATGATCTAGAGCTCAAAGACTTGCCCAAGTATCCTATGTAAGGTTTTTAAGAAAATGTTGGCATTCTCAAGAAGCCATTCGGCCTTGTGGTGATGATGATGGACTTAGTATGAGTTCCTCTAATCACAAGTGTCCATAGTTTATGTTTTGTAATTTTTCCAAGCTTAGGAGCACCTAAGCAACATTATGCATAATAATACACCTTAAATCTATTTTATGAACAAGTTAATTTAGCTACTGACCTCATGTGTAAGTGCATGATTTTAATGAAAGGATTTGAGTTCTAAAAGAGTTTTGAATCCCTAAAATTATTCCAAGAGAAAACTAGCAACTTGTATGCATTTTAATTCACAAGATTATGTGATTTTATGGGCTTATGATTTCGGTTCTGCCCTTCATGTTTGGCTACTGTATAAATGTTGTTCTAAGGTGTTAAAATGTGTAAAATTATGTTTGAGTGAAGCAAGGATCGATTTAGAGAAGTTAGAAAAGAATAAGTAACTTGAAAGGATTAGAAATGAGAATTCTAGAACACCTTAATGCATAAAAATGCAAATCTGTTCCAGCATGATTAATTCAAGGATAAATGGTTCATAATTAGTAAGACATGTATAAAATCCCTTCATAAATGATTAGGTATTAATTTCTAAGCTTAAGGTGATGATAAGAACTTAAAATAGGAATTCTAGCACTCTTAGACATGGCAAAACATAATTCTGTTCCAGCATAGTTAGATTGAGGAAAAATGGTTTATAACTTAGAGAACATGCCTAGGAATCCCTCATAATTGGTTTAGGAATTGATTATGGAGCCTTAGGCGAAGACGGATCTTAAAAAGGGTCACGAACGGAGATTTCTAGAGCCCGTAAGCATATGATATTTTGCCCTTACATGTGCAATGCTGTTTGGAATTTTAGTGAGTTCAAATCTTAGAGAAAAGTTTAAGTGTTAACCTCTTGAGGGTAATAAAGATGTAATACGGGTATTAGAATGATTAGAATACAAGTTTAAGACCCGAGGGTCAAAGCATAAGATACTATGAGATAGGTGGCCGAGTGAGCATATTTATGATGATGTGATTATGTTAGTTCCTTGAGCATGAAACTTTATGTGTATGATTGATATGATGATATGATGAAGTGTTGTATTTAAGATGCATAAGGTTTCGAAATATGAATGAAATTGAGAAATATGCTCATGTGAACTAGAAAGTTATTGATTTGAGAAAGTTCCATGAAAATGATGCATGTGACTGAGATTATGTGGCATGACTCAAATTTGAGGAAATTCGGAAAGTAGCTGTTATGCCGCCGAATTTTCGTCAAATTTGAGAGACATAAGAAAGTTTTTGAGAAATATGATGTTTAAGGTGACACACAGACGTACTTCTCCTGCTCCTGAGGAGAAGGTAAAACCGTGAGGGCATAGACATTAGCCTGCCAAAGCGGACAAAGTCGCTGGTCTTAACCAGTCGATGCGTTTCGAAGAAGGAAAAAGTCCCATGATGGGTGATCCTTAGGCCCCTACCCGTACTCTGGGAGTCGGGATTATGATGATTATGATGAATATGATTATGTTTATGATTCGCTTATCAAGAGGATAAGTAAGAACTAGTGACGACTAGTTAAGGTATGAGCTCATAGCCTAGTTTAAGGGGTGCGGTTACTATTATGTTTGGTGTCACAAGTATGAGAAAAGGAAAGATGTTCAAGAGAAAGTTACATGCCACTTATATGTTGTTTGATTATTGGTTTACCTAAAGTACCGCCATGCATCCATGAACTATTATGTTGCATACATGCATTAAGACTCATTATAAAAGACATGGACCTTGGATAAATATCTTGTGAAAACCTCATAATGAACCTATGCATGCTTAACCTTTTTATAATAAACCCAAGGTTCCTGGGACGTAAACGATGACACTAGGATAGAGGATTTCCCTACTGAGATTCTTTAGCAAGATTCTCACCCCTCTCTCTCTATTTTCTTTCCGTTACGTCTCAGACATTGATGGCGTCGTTCGTGATTTTGTTGATGTACCCTGTGGAAGTGCACTATGACCCGGCATCAGTCCTACCACTTCGAGGGTCGTTGTGCTATACGCATTTTTGCATACATGGGACGCCCATTTGCCTTTCCAGTCTCCAGCTTCCGATTCACTCCACTTCCCCCTTTGGCGACGACATGATTTTTGAGAGGACGCGACCCAGACGTCAGAACCGTCACGCCCGTTCTCCGTCTTCAGCGGTGCGAGGTTACCCCGAGTACACGCCTCGCCGAGACGTTGGGAGGACCCATCAGAGATCCTCCTTCTCATCCTTTCTCAAGGGTTCCCCCGCTGGACCCATGGATATCGGGATGGGTGCGAGGAGAGTGACGTAGTGGAGGTTAGCAGACGTGGAGATGCGCCCACACCGTGGAGGTCATGTTCGCCCATCCTTCCGCCTTCATGCATCCGAGGAGCTTGCCCAGTTCATTGGGTATGTGCCACGAGGGATGAGGAGGAGCATCATCCATAGTTCGAGGGAGGGAGAGTCATAGCTTGGGAGTATCTTTTGGGGTTGTTTCATGTATTTGTTATTATGTTTCTTATTATATGTTGTTGTCCTGCAAGCTCTGCCCACTAGTATGGGTAAGACTTTATGTTTCTTTTATATTCCAGTGGTATTGTACTAAACTATGTTATCTAATGTGATGAAGAATGATGTTCATGATTGATGTGTTCTTTAATTCTTACGTTCTGTATGATTTATTTATTCTTCCGCTTCACGTTACATTTATGTTATACGCAAAGGCTCGCACTTTGTTTTATATGAATCATTTCAAAAAAAAATTTTACCTGTATTTTCCGCTAAGTATTTTGTAAATGAATTTAAAGAGAAGTAATAACTAATAATTAATCTTGATACGTCCTAGGCGTATTGGGGTTAAATATTAGGGTGTTACACATTTTATCTTAACTAGCGCTCTTATAAGACTTAAAGGAACATCACAACCTTAACCCAAATATGTACCTTACAAACATAAAGTGAGCTTTAGAGTTCTTAGCACCAAGACTTCAAAGAATCCTTTGGTTTTGAACTTCATCATCAAGCTTAAGAAAATAGACACAAAGCTCAACACTTTGTCTAAACAAAATACAAAGAACTAAGTCATATTCTTTATTTTATTGCTCATGGGCTTCAATAAGTAAAACTCTTAGAACGGCCGACTAACTTTAAGGTTAGCAAGGGCAAGCTTAGAGCTCTTTGAAACCATAAGATTAATTTTCTTAACAAAACTTTTGTGATCTACTTAACATTTTTAACAAACCTTGTTCAAACCAAGGAAGAAGAAACCGAAATCTTTAAGGGAAAAAGGAGAGAAAATTGAAACTCTAGCTAGGGAAAAAAAGGAAAAATCAAAACTTGAGCAAGGAAAAGGAAAAAGAAACCAAGACGCATATGGTCCAAGACCAAGTTTTTCAAGCTTTAGAGGTTTTTCACAAGACATCAACAAGTCATTGTCTTAAAACCTCATCATCAAGCCAAAGTTTTCTCATGAAAAGGCCTCTTGGCTGAAGAGAAGAAAAGAAAAAGGAAAGCTTAGAAAACCAAGAGAAAGCTAGAACTTTTCTTGAAAACAACAAGCAAAAACTTGAAACAAAATCCTACCTACGGAAGTCTTTGAAAAGGAAGAAAGAAAGCTTGATTCTTGAAGAGTTGAAAAGATAAAATCTTTTCTTGGAGGAGGATGTGTGTTTGGCCAAGAAGGAAGCTCAAGGAAGATGATTTTTCCTTGAGTTTCTAAGCTTGGGAATGGAAAGTTTGAATGTTTGAGATGGTTTGAGGTGAGGGAGTGGTGGTTTATGGTTGTTTATGGTGGTGGAATGTTTCTTTGAGAGGAGAAGAAGATGAGCAAGATGAGGAGAAATTTGAGAGAAAAAGCAAGGAAGTGAAAGAAAACTAAACTTAGCAAATGATCTCAAGTGTAACCAAGTTCTTCCAAGCTTGGTATTTATAGAAAATTTGCAATATGGAGGCTGATTGGGGGAGGAGTGGCCGACGGCCTCTGGCCATTTGGGGGAGGAAAATCTCTTACAAGGTATGACTTTGAGTATGGGTTCAAGCCCTGGTTGAGTATAGGCACAAGTATGGGCAAGACATGGTCTTTGAAGTGAAGAAAAAAATCAACATGTGTTGGAAATTGGGGAGGAGTGTTGGCCACTCCATGTGCAAGCGAAGGGGAGGATTAATTTGTTCATGTAATTGTGTTTTAAGTGTGTTTAGGTGTTTCTTGATTAAGGTTTTGGTTAGGAGTTGTAAGAAAGTGTTTAGGTGAGGTAATTGGCTAATTAAGGTTGTCAGACTTGATTAGGAGGTAATATTTGCTAGATTAACAATTCAAAATCATTCTTTTGGTAAATGAGGTATGGCACAATTTCTTAATTTAAGGAATTGAGAGAGAGAGATACTATTCAAGATTTCATGACTAGGAATCTTGAATTAAAGAATGTGATTGAGTTTTATCTAAGCAATCTTAGATTCTAATTAAGAATAAATAAATTATTTTGACTCTAGATTAATTCGAAAAATAATTAATTTTCAATTAGAGTCTAATATTGCTTAGGTTTGCTTGCTTAATTCATAGTTAACTTAAACACGTGTTTTAGGGGTAAATGGTAATTTTGCATAAATTGCCTTGGACCTCCTTTGCTCAAACTAGACATCATATCACTCGTAAACATCATTCCAAACTTCCTAGGAAAGTTTCGGGCTCAAACGACACCTTTACCTGTAGAACCAAGCAAGGGGATTTGCTGGTTTCTTTTGAGGAAAGTTGCAAAACGAGATTTCACCTCTGACTCTCAAACATAACAAATATAATCCCCTTCAAACATTGAGTGACCATTCAGATGTGGTGATTATGCCATTCAATTCGGGTAAAAATGACCTCAAGGGCATTTGGTCATTGCTCTAAGAAAATGAGGCATTAGGCAGCCCATGGACATCGGGAGAGGCAATGAGGACACGGTTATGCAGCGGAGACTAGCTCGATGCCCAGGAGGCGCCCATGCCAAGGAGGCCATGTTTTCCCCCAGCTACATCCATTTCACCCTCGCTTCATCGGCACAACGAGGAGACTTGAGGGAGTTCGTCTGGGATACCTTTCTCATCGCTAGGGACAGACATCACTATAGGTTCGAGGAGGGGTAGCTATAGCTAGGGTTTGATCTTTTGGGCTTTCCTATACTTATTGTTTATGTTTACTTTATGTTTATGTATTTTCTTGTTCTATGTGGCAAACTGCCCACTTTATATGAGTATGTCTTTATTATTTGAGTGTATTATTAGAAACATGTGTTCAACTATGATATCTAATACTATGATATTTGCCTCTATGGATGGATGAGTTCTTGATTACTTTTAATTGTATGTTTAGTTCTTTGCTGATTCACGTTTCACTCATGATAATACGACGGCTCGCGTTTTGTTTTACATATTTCAAAAAAAAAATTTCCTATATTTTCCACTAAGTAATTTTACAAACGAGTTTTAAAATTAAGTAATAACTAATAATGAATCTTAATACGTCCTAGGCATGTTAGGTTAAATATTAGGGTGTTACATCGTGTTTCCTAAAAACTTGTTCATACGTGTTTTGTTGTATTTGTTATTGTTCAAAATATTACTTTCTGACATAACTAACTCCGTTTCCTCTACACTTCAAGTTCAATACTTGATTATTATTGTTTAAGTTTTCCAAAACAAAAAGGAAAGAAAAAGGCAAAGCACGATTAACACCTTTTCTCATGCACTTTTCTACCTCAGAGATGAGAAGAGGAAGAGAATTATAAAAGAGAAGGAGGATGGAGGACAAGATGTGAGGAAGAAGAAAGAGAGAAAGAGAGAAAAAAATCCTAAAACTAAGCCTAACCTAACCTAAATATTAAGGTAAGGGTTGTGTGTCTTCTCCCATTTTCCTAGAATTTGTGCCCTCAAAAAATACCAAAAATGGGCCCAAACTGTTAGCATGTGTCAGCCTAATTTTGTTAAAAAAACTCACGCTTGTCATGGTGAGGGGAGCACTCAATTTAGCGGTTTGTCGCCATGGCAAGCATAAATATGGTGAGAGTTTCTACCTTGGAATCTTCAAATTAGCTCTTGGCATCTTCATAAAAGTTGTCGATCTTTCTCTTCTCTTCAAAATGGACACCTTGTTTGCCTCATTTGGATTTGAAATAGAGAAGTATACCTTGATTATTGAAGCATGCCCAATTTAGAAATTTACTACCTCAATTCTAACTTTTAGGCTTATTATGACTAGCTAGACTTCCAAACTGGATTTTGTGCTCTCATGAAAGTTATAAATAATCCTTTTAGCTTTCTTACAAGATAAAGAACACAATTTTTAGAGGTCTACAAGCAGTTATGCTAAAATATAAAACGTGCTAGAAGTGTAATTATGTAGAAAATTCTTGCTAATGCTTGTAACACCCTAATAATTAACCTAATACACCTAGGTTGTATCTGATTAATTACTAGACTTTACTCTTTGCTTCAGTTCTTTCATCATACTTTGAAAATACTTAGTGAAATTATGAGCCATTTTTTTTTAAACATAATTGAAAACGTGAGCCGCACATAACGTGAACAATAATCGAAATAAAGTGAATAACGTGAAGATATAGCATGAAAAACGCATCATATTGGCTCCATCATATAACATCCATAATTACATAACACATAGATAGTTTGCCTACCAACAGAATAAGACTAGGTGTAGGCAATCCATTAATGGCACCTAGTAATAACATTCCAAGGATAGGGATAGATATCTGAAATATACGAGTGAAACTAGAGGATCAAGTTTAGCTACCAGGTAAAAGCCTCAACGTGATTCACGAACACTTCCTTCTATTTCTGAAGACGAGATGGAAAGAAAAAAAAATAGAGGGAGTGAGAAACTTATAAAAAGAATCTCGTAGGGTACTCACCTCATGATGCATTGTGTCATCATCATCGTCCCAGGAACCTCAAGTTTCATTATGAAATAGTGAGCATGCTAAGATTGATTTATTAAGTTTGAAAATATACTTTATCGAGGTTTATCGGTTTTAATCATGCGTCTTATAATGCATCATAAACTTAGCATGTCATGTTTATAATGAACTTTTCCTTTCATCAACACATCATATTCCTCATCATCATATCATAATAACATGCATAGAAGAACATCATATTTCTCATCATCATCTCATAAATGCTATGCATGAAGAACATCATACCATAATAGCTATGCACAAGACATGGTGTACATATTTCATTTCTTTAGTGTCCTAGGTGACTTAAAATCTTATCATCATCATCATTATTTTTCTTGGGCCCACCCTATACTCCACCCTTTTGGGAGTAATCTAGGTTATGAGCTCATACCTTACTAGTCGTCACTAGCATATACTTATCCCTTTTGATAAGTTAAAATCCCAACTCTACCCTTTTGAGAATGGGCTAGGGGGCAAGAATCACCTTTTCACCACCTATAGTCTGATGGGTCTAAAGGATCATTTTCTCAGGATCACCTTTCACCACCTATAGTCTGATGGGTCCAAAGGATCATTTCCTCATAAGTTTAAGTCACCATTAAGTCTTAGCATGTTATATCATAATCATCAAGATGCATGAACATTCTCATTGTTTGCAATAGCAACTATAACATGCAAGCCATGAAATCATTCAATAATATCAAATTCTCATAGGCATTACATCATCATATAAACTAACATTCCAAAGCATCAAAAGATGTCATCTAAAATTCTAAGGTAAAGCTCCCTTAAATAACCGAACTCTAAAATTGGGTAACATTAATTATCAAACTAATTACTTATGCATCTAAGGGATTTATTACCATCAATTATAAGCCTGAAGAACATTATTAGACTATATGGGGTAGCATAGAGGTAATTTGTTCTTAAGGTTTTACGTGCTAGAAGTTACATTTTTAACGCTTCTCGTTACGGCTTTCCCTATGATGCTAAAATTAATTACTAAACCAATTATGAATCATTGTCCCTTATCTAAACATAATAAAATCTGGTTCTTAAGGCCACTAAAGGTTCTGGACAAAATACATAAATTTCATTCTCTAGAGTTCTAGAAATCTTGCTTTTACGGTTTTCTAGGAAGCTAGTTTTATTTCTAACATGCATAGAATCATTCTTTTAGCAATAAACCATAATTATCACAACTTCAAACATACTAAACCATCATCATACAATAGTACTAAAATCAGATTAGTGTCCGAATCATGAACCTCATATAATTGCTTGAAGTCACATTTCAAGTACACATGTGATATTGGTTTACCGTAAATATTTGTAAAACCTCGAAACTCCTTTAGAAACTAATTCTTTTTGTTAAAATTGAAAGAAGTCATAGGACTTTAGGCCTTCCTCAATCATGAGGCCGTTTTATACATTGAAAGAATGTTCATGATTAAAATTTTCACTTAAGATAAAAGGAACAAGTCTTGAGCTTTAGAGATTTATTGATAACTAGAATTATAAACATGCTATGCAACCTCATTTTAATCTTGTCTTTATAAAGTGATAACTTGGAATTATAAACATGATGCAAGAAACTGAAACGGTAGTCCGCATTGGACCAGTGGAGGGAGAGAATCTAAGAAGCGGAGCGCGATAGTCCGTACATGACCGGTGAAGGAGAAGAGAACTCTTATTACATCTTATTAAGCTCCAAACTCAAGACTTTTTAAAGAATGAATTCTTTGACTCCCATAATCTTAAGGAAGCTTTAGAGTTTTGATTACCATGGTTCCAACTTTGCTTGTGATACTTGGGCAAGTCTTTGAACTCTAGGATCTTTAAGTGATGACATAAAATAAACATGCCATGCATTGATTCTTTTAGCCATTATAAAATAAAGTGAGAGCATAAAATAAATATGAGATGCATCCTCTTTATTATCTTTAGAGATTAAGTGACAACTTGAAAAATAAACATGAAATGCAAGCTTGAAAATTTAAACATGAGGTATGCAAGTTCATTTATTTATTCTTGAGAATTTAGTGATGACATTAAAAGTAAACATGATGTGCAAGGCATAAACTTAAACATGGATGCAAGTTTATTTTTATTTCTTTACTAGAGCTCCATCAAGACTTTAAAAGAATTATAATTTCAACCCAATATATATCTTAGCAAGACAAAGTGAGATTTAAAGATTTCATTATTAAGCTATCCTAGAAAACTTTCTTAGGCCTTGGGCAAAATCAAATGGCAAGAAAAGGAGAAGTTCAAGAGTTATCTAGAAATGAAAAATTATTAAATATCATTTTAAACTAAAAACAAAGCTTAACAAGAAATGAAACATAAGTGTCAATATATTTTTCAAGTTCTAAACTCAAGACCTTTATCATAGAAACATAGTTGCTTCAAAACTTTGAAAACTAATGAAACCTTCAAGTTTTAGAGGTCTAACTTGAAGGCTTTGCAACCAACACTCAAGAACCTCATCATCAAACCATGGTCTCATCATAATCTAGGCCATAAGGCCGAAATATACAAGAAGAAAAGGAGAAGGAAAACCGAAATATGAAGCAAGAGAAAGTACATAAAATCATCATTTTAACCAAGAACAACACTTATCAATACTTGAAATTAAGCTTAAAAACAACTCCCTACCTAATTTTATTTGAAGGAAAGGAAGAGAACTTGGTTTCCTTGAGTGAAATGAAAGAAAATCTCTTTGAGAAATGGGAGAAGAAGTTTCAGCCAAGAGGAGGAAGAAAGAAAGCTTTTGGTGCTTCTAAAACTAGAATTGTGTAAGTTATGAACTAAGGCCTCTAACACTCCTTCAAGCATGCCTATTTATAGAGATTTTGAGGCTCATAAATGGACAAAGGGAGGAGGAAATTCTGACCAAATTTGAGGAGGAAACAAGGAAGAAAAATCATCTTGTTTGGTGGCTTAAAACATGGAATCATGTTTTCATGGTTCCTTGTTTTCATACCTTGGTTTTTGTGCATTCTTTGACCAATTTTCTGATGCATTATGGACCAAAATTTCATGCATTACAGCCCAAGGAGGATAAAATTTGTGTGTTCCATGTATTATGTAGGTGTAGGTAGGTATCTTTGCAAATTAGAGAATTTACAATTAAGGGCTTAGGTGAATTAGTAAGCAATTTGAGTGTTTTTAAGCAATTTTAAGTTCTAATCAATCTAAATAAATAATTTTGACTCTAGATTAATAATTAGAATCTAATAACCTTTAATTTGAGCCTAATATTGCTTATGTTTTGCTATACGAATCAAAAATATCGCAAAACTGCACAAAGACGGGACAAAATGGTAATTTTACTTAAAAATTACAGAGACCACCCGAGCTTAACTAATGGTTAATCATAGCTTAAAAACATGTTTTAAAACATTTTAGTGAGGTTCGGGCTTAGTTGGCACGCAATTGGAGTTAAAACGCCGGGGGCGTTTTGGTCATTTCGCGCGTCGAAACTCAAAATTGAGATTCTTCTCCTCTATTAACACACATAACACAAACAATCCCTTATTATCCTCAAAACATCCCTTGAGGAGGGGGCCCACGATCCTCATTTCTGAGTAAAATAACCTTAGGGGCATTTTGGTCATTTTACACGTCCAGAAATTCGGGGCTTGCGACTCTCAGGAATCGCTCATAACCTCTTTTCTAATGTTATATTCCTTTATTGAGGATTGTTCGGTCTCGAATTTATATAAGAATTACCTAGGGTAATTTGGTAATTCTAAATGACAGTAAAAGTTGGGGCGTTACAATACTCCCCTCCTTAAAAAGAATTTTGCCCTCGAAATTCGTTACCTGAGAATAGTTCGGAATCCTGTGCTTGCATGTCGATTCCAGCTCCCATGTGAATTCTTCAGTTTCACCTCGTCCCTATGCTACTTTGACAGGGTCCAGCCTTTTTCTTAATTGCTTAACTCCTCGGTCAATGATTCTCGTGGGTGGTAAGTTAAACGTTAGGTCATCTTTTAATTGCATATGTTCTAGCTCTAGTACATGACTTGGGTTAGAATGATATTTCCTTAACTGGGAGACATGGAAAACATCATGAAGGTTGGCAGACTCGGGGTAGGGCTATGCGGTAAGCTCCAGATCCTACTTTGTTAAGGATTTCAAATGGTCCAAGAAATCTAGGGCTCAATTTCTTTACTTTCATTGCTCGACCTATGCATGTGGTGGAGGTGATTCTTAGGAACACATGGTCCCCTTCTTGAAAATCTAGCGGTTTTCGCAGCTTGTCCGCATAGTTTTCTCGACTTTGAGCAATAAGAATCTTATCCCTAATTTTCTTAATTTGTTCGTTATTTCCCTCACAATATCAGTTCAGAGTAAACTTTGCTCTCTGGGTTCATACCAACATAAGGGAGATTGACATTTCGTCCATAGAGGGCCTCGTATGGTGCCATACTTGCATGATAACTGTTGTTATATGCAAACTCAATAATGGCAGGAACTTATCCCAACTTCCCTTTTGATCCAAAACACATGCCCTTAACATATCCTCCAAGGTTTGGATAGTTCTTTCAGATTGACCGTCCATTTAAGGGTGATAAGCCATACTCAAACACAACTTTGAACCAAACGCCTTCTGAAAGGCTCTCCAAAGCCGTGACGTGAATCGCGGATCTCGATTAGAGATTATTGTCGATGGTACTCAATGTAATCTTACTATCTCCTATATATATAATATGCTAACCTATCCAAGGAATAAGTCACCTTAATAGGTAAAAAGTGGGCTGACTTAGTCAACCGATCCACTATTACCCAAATGGCGTCATGATTCGCTTGGGTCCTCGTAGTCCAGTTACAAAATCCATGGAAATACTATTCTACTTCCACTCGGGGATTGGTAGGGGTTGCAACATTCCAGAGGGTCTTTGGTGCTCAATCTTCACCTTTTGACATACCAAGCACTTACTCACCCATGTGCACACATCCTTTTTCAATCCTGGCCACTAGAACATCTTCTTCAAATCTTGATACATCTTGGTGGCACAGGATGGAAGGTGAAATGACTCTTATGGGCTTCCTCCAAAATGTCCTTGGAGGTCACCACTAGCAGGTACACATATACGACCTTCAAACCTCCACAAACTATCATTCCCTTGGGTAAAACCTTTCAACTTATTAGCTCTTAGCCTCTAAGGTTTCTTGAAATTCCGTATCTTCCCTTTGGGCTTGAGCAATTCTTCCTTGAATTCACTCGTCACACTAAGATGGCAAGCTCTTATGCCCTTAGTGGTCAAGGTCATCCTAGGTTTAAACTGCTCAATTAACTCAACCTCCTTCACCATCAAATGGGATACTTGTAAGGATTTCCTACTTAGGGCATCGGCTACAACGTTAGCTTTGGATGGTAGTTCAACCCAAAATCATAATCTTTCAAGAACTCCATCCACCTTCTTTGCCTCATGTTTAGTTCTTTTTGATCAAAGAGATATTTCAAACTCTTGTGATCGGAGAACACCTCAAACTTAATTCCATATAAATGGTGTCTCCAAATCTTCAGAGCAAACATGACGGCGGCTAACTCAAGGTCATGGGTAGGGTAATTTGCCTCATGTGGCTTGAGTTGCCTGACGCATAGCCACCACTTGCCTATCTTGCATCAGTACACAACCCAAACCCTTCCTCGAAGCATCACAGTATACTTCGAAAGGCACATTGGGTCGGGTAATACCAAAATGGGGGTTAAGGTTAGCTTGTGTTTTAGCTCTTGAAAGCTCTTTTCATACTCCGGGGTCCATGAAAAGGGGTGTTTTTCCTAGTTAGCTTGGTCAGGGGTAGGGAAATCTGGGAAAATCCCTTGATGAACCGACGATAATAACCAGCTAAACCCAAAAAGCTTCTTACTTCAGATTCCGTGGTTGGTCTTTCCCAATTCACGACCGTTCCACCTTACTAGGATCTACAGCAATTCCTCTCTTAGATACTACATGCCCTAAAAATTTCACCTCATCTAACCAAAATTCACACTTAGAAAGCTTGGCATATAGTTTCTTTTCCTTCAAGATCTCTAGTACTATGGTTAGGTGGCGTTCATGCTCCTCGTGGGTCTTAGAGTAGATGAGAATGTCATCTATAAAGACAACCACGAACTGATCTAAATAGGGTCTAAAGATCCTATTCATATAATCCATAAAAATTGCTGGAGCATTGGTTAATCCAAAGGACATTACTCCAAACTCAAAATGGCCGTATCGAGTGTGAAAGGCCATTTTTGGTATATCTTCATCTCTCACTCTAATCTGGTGGTAACCTCACCTCAAATCAATCTTAGAAAACATTGTTGCACCTTTACTGGTCCATCAAGTCATCTATCCTAGGCAAAGGGTATTTGTTCTTATCGTCACTTTATTCAATTGCCTATAGTCTACACACATCCTCATACTTCCATCCTTTTTCTTACAAACAATACGAGGCTCCCCAAGGTGATGCACTAGGCCTAACAAACTTTTCTCCAATAAATCTTCCAATTGAGCTTTTAACTCGGTCAACTCTAATGGGGACATCCTGTATGGGGCTATGGATATGGGTCCTGCACTGGAAGCAATTCTATGGAAAACTCTATCTCTCTTGGGGGAAACTCTGGTATCTCATCTGGAAATACTTCGGGATAATTCCTTACTATTGGTATCTTATCGATACTTTGCTCAAAGTCTACATCACTAGCGGCTAGGAAAATATAGCCTTTACTCTCACCCTTACCAGTCCATTTCCAGAGTTATGTCAGGACTTATAGGTTTCTTAGGTTCAATGGGAATAGGAAGAAAAGTGATGGTTTTCTCATAAGGTTTAACGTACACGGTTGCCTCAAGCCAATCCATGCCAAGAATCACATCTAAACCTCGCATAGGTAAGCAAATAAGGTCTAAAACAAAGGATCTATTTTCAATAACAAAATTACAATCTAGACAACATCTACAAGTCCTAAGGGTTTTCCATTAAGGTAGAAACAACAAGGTCAAAAGGAAGTTCAGTCACATGTAAGTTAAGGCTTTTAACACATGAGTGGGAGATAAAAGAATGGGAAGCGCAAATCATATAGTACAATTAAGTTTTTACCATGCATGTTACACTTACCTTCCACGAGATTCCGTGACTTCGTCGTTTCTTCTCATTAACGTAAAGACCCTTCCTTGGTCCTGCGCTTGGGATTGGGGGTTGACGGGTTCCTCTTTGTGCATTCTCGAGAGTAGTGGCCTGGCTTTCACAGGTAGCAAACATTTGTTCGGCTCGACATGGCATGCTTCCATGATTCTTGCCGCACTTGGGACATTCGTGGATGGTGGGGGTCGTGGAGGTGCTCTAGACCTCTTTGTGGTGCTTTCCCCTTATTGTTGTTATTGTTGTTGCGATTGTTGTTGGGGTTATTATAGCGGTTGTTGTTGTTCAGCCTTCCTTATTGAAAGTTCCTTTGTGGCCCTTGTGGTCTTGATTGAGGTGAGAATGGGGGTCGATCTGCCTTGAACCTGACCTTGAGGTGTCAGCTTTGGTGATATTATGGAACTTTGAGGTGCTCAGCTTCTCTCCTTTCTTCAATGATGTGGCATTTGTTAACTAGGGTAGAGAAATCCCTAATCTCCAAATGCGCAACTGCCACATTAACTTCGCCTTTAACCCTAACTCATATTTAATGCATTTCCAATACTCGTTGGGTTACCCTATACATCATTGAGAACTTAATAAGTTCTTCAAATCTGAGTGTCCTGGGCCACATTCATATTTCCTTGGACAAGTTGCATAAACTCAATGTCCTTGCATTTTGACCGACTCTGGAAATACTTCTCATAAAAATAGACCTTAAATAACTCCCAATCAATGTCCATGTCGGTCGCCTCAGAAGCCTTCGGGCACCTGTCCAAAAGGGCATCACCTTCAAGCATATGGGTAGCGAAGGTGACCTTCTGCTCCTCTGAGCATGGGACTACAGCAAAGACCTTCTCAATATTCTGAATCCATTCATCTGCAACATTTGGATTGAGGGTCCCTTGAAAACTGGTGGGTTGCCTGAAAACTCCCCAAAACGAGTGTGGGGATCTCATGGCCTTGGTTCACATTAGCTTGCGATCCTCGTCCATTCGTTCCATCATCATCCTCATTGTCCTTGCCACATCAGGTGCTTCGGCGGTATTGTTCTGGTTCTTGTGCGTTCCTAGTCTGTTGTCGACGTGCCATTGGTCCCTATACACACAAAACGGCAACACTGAGTGATCAGGTTCAATATTCCATGCAAAGTGAGCAAGTTACCATGGCACGTGCAACATACAGCGTCATGCATATCTAATCCTCAAGCTCATCCTAATGATAAACATATACACATGACATTTCTAACGTAGTATGCTTTAGAAGCATAGCCGTCCAATCCAGGCTAGATAAAGCAAACCTCTGATACCAAAATGTAACACCCTAATAATTAACCTAATACACCTAGGTTGTATTGATTAATTACTAGACTTTACTCTTTGCTTCAGTTCTTTCATCATACTTTGAAAATACTTAGTGAAATTACGAGCCATTTTTTTTAAAAACATAATTGAAAACGTGAGCCGCATTAACGTGAACAATAATCGAAATAAAGCGAATAACGTGTAGATATAGCATGAAAAACACATCATATTGGCTCCATCATATAACATCCATAATTACATAACACATAGATAGTTTGCCTACCAACAGAATAAGACTAGGTGTAGGCAATCTAACAAAACATAAATAATATATGGATGGAAGGACATCCATTAATGGCACCTAGTAATAACACTCCAAGGATAGGGATAGATATCTGAAATATACGAGTGAAACTAGCAGGATCAAGTTCAGACTACCAGGTAAAAGCCTCGTGATTCACGAACACTTCCTTCTATTTCTGAAGACGAGATGGAAAGAAAAAAAATAGAAGGAGTGAGAAACTTATAAAAGAATCTCAGTAGGGTACTCACCTCATGATGCATTGTGTCATCATCATCGTCCCCAGGAACCTGGAGTTTCATTATGAAATAGTGAGCATGCTAAGATTGATTTATTAAGTTCGAAAATATACTTTATAAGGTTCGTCGATTTAATCATGCGTCTTATAATGCATCATAAACTTAGCATGTCATGTTTATAATGAACTTTTCCTTTCATCAACACGTCATATTCCTCATCATCATATCATAATAACATGCATAGAAGAATATCATATTTCTCATCATCATCTCATAAATGCTATGCATAAAACATCATACCATAATAGCTATGCACAAGACATGGTGCACATATTTCATTTCTTAGTGTCCTAGGTGACTTAAAATCTTGTCATCATCATCATTATTTTCCTTGGGCCACCCTATACTCCACCCTTTTGGGAGTAATCTAGGTTATGAGCTCATACCTTACTAGTCGTCACTAGCATATACTTATCCCTTTTGATAAGTTAAAATCCGACTCTACCCTTTGAAAGAACGGGCTAAGGGGCAAGAATCACCTTTTCACCACCTATAGTCTGATGGGTCTAAAGGATCATTTTCTCAGGATCATTTCACCACCTATAGTCTCATGGGTCCAAAGGATCATTTCCATAAGTTTAAGTCACCATTAAGTCTTAGCATGTTATATCATAATCATCAAGATGCATGAACATTCTCATTGTTTGCAATAGCAACTATAACATGCAAGCCATGAAATTATTCAATAATATCAAATTCTCATAGGTATTACATCATCATATAAACTAACATTCCAAAGCATCAAAAGATGTCATCTAAAATTCTCAGTAAAGCTCCCTTAAATAAAACTCTAAAATTGGGTAACCTTAATTATCAAACTAATTACTTATGCATCTAAGGGATTTATTACCATCAATTATAAGCCTTAAGAACATTATTAGACTATATGGGGTAGCATAACAGTAAGTTGTTCTTAAGGTTTTAGTATGCTAGAAGTTACGTTTTAACGCTTCTCGTTCCAGGCTTTCCTATGATGCTAAAATTAATTACTAAACCAATTATGAATCATTGTCCCTTATCTAAACATAATAAAATCTGGTTCTTAAGGCCACTAAAGGTTCTGGACAGAATGCATAAATTTCATTATCTAGAGTCCTAGAAATCTTGCTTTTACGGTCTTTTAGGAAGCTAGTTTTATTTCTAACATGCATAGAATCATTCCTTTAGCAATAAACCATAATTATCACAACTTCAAACATATTAAACCATCATCATATAGTAGTACTAAACTCATATTAGTGTCCGAATCATGAACCTCATATAATTGCTTGAAGTCACATTTCAAGTACACATGTGATATTGGTTTAGGTAAAATATTTGTAAAACCTCGAAACTCCTTTAGAAACTAATTCTTTTTGTTAAAATTGAAAGAAGTCATAGGACTTTAGGCCTTCCTCAATCATGAGGCCGTTTTATACATTGAAAGAATGTTCATGATTAAAATTTTCACTTAAGATAAAAGGAGCAAGTCTTGAGCTTTAGAGATTTATTGATAACTAGAATTATAAACATGCTATGCAACCTCATTTTAATCTTGTCTTTATAAAGTGATAACTTGGAATTATAAACATGATGCAAGAAACTGAAGCGGCGGTAGTCCGCACTGGACAAGTGGAGAGAAGAGAATCTTAAGAAGGAAGCGGCGGTAGTGGACTGACCGGTGAAGGGAGAAGAGAACTCTTATTACATCTTATTAAGCTCCAAACTCAAAACTTTTTAAAGAATGAATTCTTTGACTCCCATAATCTTAAGGAAGTTTTAGAGTTTTTATTACAATAGTTCCAACTTTGCTTGTGATACTTGGGCAAGTCTTTGAACTCTAGGATTTTTAAGTGATGACATAAAATAAACATGCCATGCATTGATTCTTTTAGCCATTATAAAATAAAGTGAGAGCATAAAATAAATATGAGATGCATCCTCTTTATTATCTTTAGAGATTAAGTGACAACTTGAAACATAAACATGAAATGCAAGCTTGAAAATTTAAACATGAGGTATGCAAGTTCATTTATTTATTCTTGAGAATTTAGTGATGACATTAAAAGTAAACATGATGTGCAAGGCATAAACTTAAACATGGATGCAAGTTCATTTTTATTTCTTTACTAGAGCTCCTTCAAGACTTTAAAAGAATTATAATTTCAACCCAATATATATCTTAGCAAGACAAAGTGAGCTTTAAAGATTTCATTATTAAGCTATCCTAGAAAACTTTCTTAGGCGTTGGGGAAATCAAATGGCAAGAAAAGGAGAAGTTCAAGAGTCATCTAGAAATGAAAAATTGTTAAACATCATTTTAAACTAAAAACAAAGCTTAACAAGAAATGAAACATAAGTGTCAATATATTTTTCAAGTTCTAAACTCAAGACCTTTATCATAAAAACATAGTTGCTTCAAAACTTTGAAAACTAATGAAACCTTCAAGTTTTAGAGGTCTAACTTGTGAAGGCTTTGCAACCAACACTCAAGAACCTCATCATCAAACCATGGTCTCATCATAATCTAGGCCATAAGGCCGAAATATACAAGAAGAAAAGGAGAAGGAAAATCGAAATATGAAGCAAGAAGAAAGTACATAAAATCATCATTTTAACCAAGAACAACACTGATCAATACTTGAAATTAAGCTTAAAAACAACTCCCTACCTAATTTTATTTGAAGGAAAGGAAGAGAACTTGGTTTCCTTAAGTGAAATGAAAGAAAATCTCTTTGAGAAATGGGAAAGAAGTTTCAGCCAAGAGAGGAAGAAAGAAAGCTTTTGGTGCTTCTCAAAACTAGAATTGTGTAAGTTATAAACTAAGGCCTCCAACACTCCTTCAAGCATGCCTATTTATAGAGATTTTGCGGCTCATAAATGGACAAAGGGAGGAGGAAAGTCTGACCAAATTTGAGGAGGAAACAAGGAAGAAAAATCATCTTGTTTGGTGGCTTAAAACATGGAATCATGTTTTCATGGTTCCTTGTTTTCATACCTTGGTTTTTGTGCATTCTTTGACAAATTTTCTGATGCATTATGGACCAAAATTTTGTGCATTACAGCCCAAGGAGGATAAAATTTGCGTGTTCCATCTATTATGTAGGTGTAGGTAGGTATCTTTGCAAATTAGAAAATTTACAATTAAGGGCTTAGGTGAATTAGTAAGCAATTTGAGTATAATATTGCTTATGTTTTGCTATACGAATCAAAAATCTCAAAATTCACAAAACTACACAGCGGGACAAAATGGTAATTTTACTTAAAAATTGTCCGAGACCACCCGAGCTTAACTAAAGGTTAATCATAGCTTAAAAACATGTTTTAAAACATTTTAGTGAGGTTCGGGCTTAGTTGGCACGCAATCGGAGTTAAAACGGCCGGGGCGTTTTGTCATTTCGCGCATCGAAACTCAAAATTGAGATTCTTCTCCTCTATTAACACACATAACACAAACAATCCCCTATTATCCTTAGAACATCCCCTTGAGGACGGGGGGCCCACAATCCTTATTTTCTGAGTAAAATAACCTTAAGGGCATTTTGGTTATTTTACATGTCCAGAAATTCGGGGCTTGCGACTCTTGCAGGAATCGCTCATAACTTCTTTTATAATGTTATATTCCTCTATTGAGGATTGTTCGGTCTAGAATTTATATAAGAATTACCTAGGGTAATTTGGTAATTTCTAAATGACAGTAATAGTTGGCGTTACAATGCTCAAATTGATGCCCAAACTCAAATATGATACAAATGCACCCAATTAAGCTTAAAAGAAAGTTAGGATGCTAATAATAGAGAGCAAATATGTCTACAAATGCATACTTATCAATCTACTTTATCTCTTTGAAACCTATTTTTCCAGAAAAGTAAAGTCTTTCATACCAGGCCCAATGAGCTTGTTTAAGACCATATAATGCTTTTGTTAGCTTAAACACATGGTTCGGAAGGTTTTCATTAAAACTTCATTAAAACCTAGAGGTTGCTTCACATAGACTTTTTAGAAAGATAGCCACTCAAGAAAGCAAATTTTACATCATTTGGAAGAGAATGAATCCTTTATGAACAGCAAAGGCAAGTAGCATTCTACTAGCTTCAATTCTAGCACTAGTACAAAGGTTTCATCATAGTCAATTCCTTCTTATTGATTGTAGCCTTGTGCAACTAGCCTTGCCTTGTTTCTCCTGACTATCCTTGATTCATCATACTTATTTTTTAACACCCATTTGTTCCAATAATGGATTTTCCTTAGGCTTCTCAACCTCTTCTTTCATAGCTTTCACCCAGCTCTCATCATTGAG
>JAMLFY010000001.1:28037392-28066098 GCA_030441495.1 Dalbergia oliveri | reverse complement strand
ACATGAATGAATTGATTACACACCAGAATGAGAGGATCTTGAGGTTGTATAGGTATGGGATTATAAGTTGAGGATGACTTATATGAATTGATTTGTATTACCTATACCAACAATATGCATCTTCTTTTGGTAGCCCATCACGAAAGAACTCCATGGTTAAGTGTGCTTGACTTGGAGTAATTTTGGGATGGGTGACCTCGGAAGTTTTCCAGGAAGTGTGTGAATGAGGACAAAGCACGTTGAAAACTCGTGTTAGTTTGTGAGGACAGTCATCAATCTATAAAGCAGAGGGGATGTTACATTATGCACATCATAAACTAACTAAAAGGTCTAGGCAAAAGATATTCTAACTTTGAAATGGTTAGAGAAATCTTAAGAAGCTTTTGAAAATGTTGCCAAGGTCAAGCCATTATAGAAGCTAAGGACCTTTAAACTCTTGGCCTTAACGCACTCATTAGGTCACTCAAAACTCATGAGGTAGTGCTCTGAAATAAGTGGTTAATCCATTAAGAAAAGCAAGTCCATGGCCCTGAAGTCATCTCATCAAAAACAAGATAAAGGCAAAGCAATGAAAGTTGCTAATGTAACACCCTCCCAAGTATAAAATCGTCCTTAAGTCCTGACATTAAACTCAGGAGTTGTTACGTATAAATTAGAGGACCGTTCTTAAATATCTATAATAAATTTATTTGGTTCATGTAATAACTAAGTCATAATTCCATTAACACATATAACAGAGGAAGCAAAATATTTATTTAATACAAATTCAATTACGAGGAGAAGATCTTAGAAGAGCTTTACTTACATTTGTCTTATAGTATAGTTACAAACAAAAACACACAAATAAGAAAAACTGATAAAATGTTTCAAATATTGAACCTACGAATCTAATTCTTTCATGTAGAAGCCTTATTGTGCTTTGAATCAATCTAGACAACACAAGAACACAAACATATAGGGGTGATAATTGTGAAATTCTAGTAGGACATTCCCTAAAAGTATATAATAATATCTATGTCATCATTATTGTCCCAGCCACTTCATTTGTTAAGAAAATATGATTATACAACATATATCAAAGGTTCATTTTAAAGTTCAAAAGTCATTCTTCCAAGTGGGTCTCTTTATTATTCAATAACTTAATATACACATGTCATACTACTCAACATCATAGTAATTCATTCTCATCTTTACATGCTCTCGGACATCGAAGGGATCTCATATCTTTCTTATCTTTTTGTACCCTTGACATACCGAAGGGGACTTTCCATGCCCTTCACATACTGAAGGGATCTTTCTATGCCCTTAACATATTGAAGGGGATCTCATCTTCACTTAGCATATACATCATCATCAAGCTCACATATACAAACATCACAATCATATATGCATTAGAATAAATTTCTGAATTTCTTAATGCTTTAAGCATATATATCATTCATGATTCCAATCTTCTCTTCATATAAAGGCATTTAAGGTCTTCAAAGGTAACTCAACGTATAAATGAAATCTTGTAAAAATTTCAAAGCATAATAAGGTCTCTAGCTAAATTAATAAAATTTCACAATTTTAGAGGTAAAAAACTACAAGTCTTAGCCAACATTATATGTTTTTTTTACCCTATCAAATGAATGTCTAAAATCATAAAACAATTCAGGGTTGGACTTCAAGATGTCCTCAACATCGTGTAAATATTTTAACTTAAAATTCGATCATTTGATATGGTAACAAAATTAGACAAAATTGGTACTACAAATTGGATGGGCTTGGCAGCAACCTTGACCCCCTCGGTTTTCAATTTTTCAAGATTAGCAAAAATGTTTAAGATGCCTCAAGAAAATTTATGGAAATACTTCCATATGTTAGCTTCATCACATAAAAAATTTAGCTCAAGATCATATTTCTAAATTAGTGAGAAAAATCAAAACAGTTTACCTGCTTGCTTAAAAATAGGATTTCTAGCACATGACTCACAACTTGTTTTGAGAAAAGAGTTTTCCAACAACATCCAAACACTCCACCAAATTAAACATATCAATATCTATATATAATCAGCCAATAAAACTTGAAATTCCAAGCTCAATCAATCAGAAAATTTTAGAGTAAATTTTGAAAGAAAAGTGGATGAATAAAGCCCTACTTGGCTCTTGGAACTCTAACTCTTGTTCTTGGCTTCGCTTCAAGAGTTCTTCATCTAATTATTGATCTAACCCCTCAAATCTTCTTCTAACAAAGTAGGAACAATAGCTAAGATTATTGATATGATGAGGTGAGGATTTGTTATAAAGAGTTTATTTGAACTAAAGGTAGTATGTAGATTGAGCTTTTCATTATAGAGTTTTTTTGGATGAAACTTAGTGTTCTTCAAGCTAGAGATTTGATTTTGAGGAAGAAGGAAATGAAGCTGGCTGAAATGGGATGTGTTGGCCAAACATTTGAGAAGAATAATGATAAGGTTTTGATCTTTTTATTCATTTGAAGATAATATCACATTAATGTATTATGAAAATGTTTTCTTTGAAAATAAATGATGGATTTTTGTAATGTTTCTATTGCCACCTAGAAAAGGGCGATGGTGTGGTTTCTTCTAAGCTACACACTTGTCACCCTAGGTAGCAACTTGACACTGCAAGTTTCATACGGTATACAAACTGGATATCTATATTTTACGAACGGGTAAAATACGTAACTGTACAAAATATTACTTGAAATTAAATTCCAGGTCTAAAATTTTTACTTCTAACCCTTCCTAACCTTAATCCTATATTTTCTCAGTCTTGGGCATTTCCCTGTCCAATTCCAGGGTTTGGTGGGTCCTAGGCATATGGGCCTGCATGGTCAATATTCACATTCTTTTTTTCTTTTTTTTTTTCAATTCGTCCATTAGGTCATCCTCATCATTGCTAAAATTGTTAGGTTTTTTAAATTCTCAATAATAAACTTCAAATTAATTTTTAAAATAATTTTTTGGGTGTTACAACTAGACCTCTAATATGAGAAGAAGAAGAAGAAGAGAGAGATGAGATCTCTATGTTGGTGAGGAAGATGTCAAAAGCCTAGAGAGGTAGATCAAAGAAAGAAGAGGCATCAACCTTAGGAACGACAAGAGGGGCAAAGGAAAGCTGGAAACATTACTGGTTAGACTGGATAAGGAGGACACTTCAAACCAATGTCCCAAGCTCAAGGGTCTAGAAGAAGTTCATCTCCAAGAAGAAAGGCATTTGGCTGCCCTAGCAACTGAAGAAGAAAAGAAAGGATAAGAAGGCAAGGAAGAACTAGAAAATGTTGCCAACCTATGCTTCATGGCATACTATACTTCAGAAGGTGAACCTGAGGTAAATGACTCTAACCTTGATCCTTCTTATGATGAACTATTAATTTTATATGAGGAACTACTCAAACTCTCAAACTATTTTCCCTCATTAGCTGAACCTGAAGAAGAACCATCCAAAAGTTATTTTTGAACTAAAGATGGCCCAATCAGAAGTTGAAAATCTAAGGCTTGAGATGGAGGAAACAAAGTTTCAAATACAAAGCTCAATGCCTTTGAAGTGGAAGTCTCTGAAAGAATAAGAAAACTCAAAAAACTATTTCTTAAACTAGAGAGAACTTCAAAGCTTATAAAATTTGACCTCAAAAAGATAGTTACGGTTCAAAGAATCTTGAACAAATGCTTGGAGGTTAAAGGCCATATTTGCAAAAATCGGGTTAGGATATGAAGGGGAAACATATGAGAAAGGAAAAGCAATCTCATATAAGAAAATCAAGAACAAAGTATCTTGTACTTTTTGTCATAAGAGAGGACACCCACATAACAAGTGTTTCATGAGCAAGAAATTTGTCAGAAGGTTGGGAAACCACCTCCTTGAAAATCTAACCAAAAGGACTTAAGAAAGTCTGGTTACCTAAATTAAAATCTTTATTAAAGGTATGCCTAAGAACACACGTTGATCAGGACAACAAGTTGTACATGGACAATGGCTACTCCAAACACATGTCCGGATCTAGAAGATGGTTTAGAAACCTGAAGCCCAGGAACTTGCATTAGTTAAGTTTGCCATAGAGGTAAGGCTAAGGTCACAAGGATAAGAAATGTTGGTATGATGAATCCTACCAAATTTTCGATGTCTTACTGTGATGGTCTAGCTCATAATTTGTTGAGTATCAGCCAATTCCTGACCAAGGCTTTAATGTTTTATTTAATGCTCATGCATGTAAGATAGTAAATCCCATATCGGACAAGTCATGTTATCTAGCCAGGCATGATAACACTTATGTGTTATTCTTGGATGACCTTCTAGATCAAGATGTAAAATGTTTCGTATCTTTCATGGATGATAAGTGCTTGTGGCATAAGAAGCTTAGACATGCTCATATGAAGCTTATTTCTGAGCTATCTTAGGAAGAGCTTGTTAAAGGCCTGCCTAAGATCAGATTTGACAAGGATTCAACTTGTGATTTCCTGAGAAACACAAGTAAACCAAAGCTTCTTTCCACAACAAAAATATGGTTTCAACCACTAATCCACTTAAGCTTTTACACATGGATTTCTTTAGGCTAACCAGACTGCAAGTCTTGCTAGAAAGAGATATTGCCTTGTCATAGTAGACATTTCTCTAGATTCACATGGGTTATCTCCCTAGCTTCTAATGACGAGGTGGTTGAAAGATTCAAAGTTCTTGTAATGTGTTTACACTAAAAAGATTCTCAAATCACATCTATAAGATCATATCATGGAGAAGAATTTGAAAATCATGTTTTCGAAGACTTTTGTGAGAAACATGGCATCTCTCATAAATTCTCTAAACCTAGAACTCCCTAACAAAATAGGGTTGTAGAAAGGAAAAATAGAAGCTTACAAGAGATGACCAGCACCAAGGTTTTTGGGTAGAGGTTGTAAACACCTCGTGCTACATCCAAGATAGATTTTTTCTAAAGGCAATCCTCAAGAAAACTCCTCAAGAAGAATTTTTAGCTCATCTTGTTTTATTCTTAACATCAGGATAAACTCATAAAGTTTGATCCTAAATCTAATGATAGAATTTTCCTAGGGCACTCTTTGGTCTCCAAAGCTTCCTGGCTATACAATAAGAGAACACCATTTCAAAAAGCTTAAGAAGGATTTTGCTAATGATCTTGAAGAGTTGGAAGAGAATCTTGAGAAGCTAAGTCTCAATAAAGCCTAAAAAAACAAGCAAATGAAAGTACAACCTTCAGAAAGTAAGCTCTAGAAAAGGACACTTTAGAAAGCTTGCTTAAGACTCCAAAGTCATCAAAAAGTGACATTTCTGAGTATGAAGAATAGCGTCTGAAGATGAATGAGAAACTGAAGAATATTAAGGCCACAGAAACTACAAAGGAGTTTCTATTTAAAGGTAATTTATCAAAACAAAGTTCTTAGAGACATTTCCAAGAGTGTGAGAACAAGATCCCCCCTTAGAGATACATCAAACTATGGTTTCATCTCCACCATTGAGCCTGAATGTATTGAAGAAGCTTTGAATAATCAAAGTTAGGTAGATGTTATGCAAAAGGAACTTGACCAGTTCGAGAAAGCAAAGTTGGACAATTGTTGAAAAGCGCAAAGGGAAAACCATCATCTATACAAAAATGGGTGTTAAAAAACAAGCTAGACAAAGTTGGCAAAGTCATCAAGAAATAAAGCAAGATTGGTTGCACAAGGTTATAATCAACAACAAGAAATTGATTATGATGAAACCTTTGTTCCAGTAGCTAGGCTTGAAGTTATAAGAATACTACTTGCTTTTGCTACTTACAAGGGATTCACTCTTTACCATATGGATGTCAAGTCAGTGTTCTAAATGGATTCCTCTCTAAAGAAGTATTGTAACACCCTAATAATTAAGCCAATACGCCTAGGTCGTATCTGATTAATTACTAGACTTTACTCTTTACTTCAGTTATTTAACCATACTTTGAAAATACTTAATGAAATTACGAGCCATTTTTTTTTAACATGATTGAAAACGTGAGCCTCACATAGTGTGAACGATAATTGAGATAAAGCGGAAAACCAACGGGCATATCATGAAAAACACATCATATTGGCTCCATTATATGACATCCATAATTACATAACACATAGATATTTTGTCTGCCAACAGTTAGACTAGGTGTAGTCAATCAAACAAAACATAAATAGAATATGGATGGAAGAACATCCATTAACGGCACCTAATAATAATAATACCCAAAAATAGGGATAGATATCTGAGCTCACGTGCAAGGTTTATTGATATGTTTCTTCAAGGATGATAAGCTGGTTCACAAGCTCAAGTGTATCTACCAGGTGAGAGCATCAACGGAAATCACGAACATCACCTTTACTTTCGAAGACGAGATGGAAAAGAAAGAAGAGGAGTGAGAAACTTATAAAAGAATCTCAAGGGTAGTCACCTCATATGCATCGTGTCATCATCATCGTCCTCAGGAACCTCGGGGTCATTATGAAATAGTGAGCATGTTAAGATTCATTTATTAAGTTTCGTAAATATACTTTAAGAGGTCCAGTTTTAATCATGCGTCTTGTAATACATCATAAACTTAGCATGTCATATTTATAATGAACTTTTCCTATCATATATCTATTCAGCATATCATAATAACATAGCTATGCATAAGACCACATCATATTCCTCATCATCATATCATAAATACTATGCATAGAAGAACATCATATTTCTCTTCATCATCTCATAAATGCTATGCATAGAAGAACATCATAATCACATAATATGTTACTTAGTTCCTTAGGTGACTTAAAGTTACTTTCATCATCATTTTCCTGGGCCACCCTATACTCCACCCTTTTGGGAGTAATCTAGGTTATGAGCTCATACCTTACTAGTCGTCACTAGCATATACTTATCCCTTTTGACAAGTTAAAGTCCCAACTCTACCCTTTTGAGAACGGGCTAGGTGGCAAGAATCACTTTTCACCACCTATAGTCTGATGGGTCCAAATGATCATTTTCTTAGGATCACCTTTTCACCACCTATAGTCTTATGGGTCCAAATGATCATTTCCTCATAATTTTAAGTCACCATTAAGTCTTTGCATGTTATATCATAATGCAACTCATCATTCATAATTATCATGACATATTCTCATATTTCATGCATAAGCATTCTCATTGTTTGCAAAGGCTATAACATGCAAGCCATGAAATCATTCAATAATATCAAATTCTCAATAGGCATTACATCATCATATAAACACATTTAAAGTATCAAAAGATGTCATCTAAAATTCTCACAATAAAGCTCCCTTAAACAATTGAACTCTAAAATCGGTAACCTTAATTATCAAACTAATTTCTTATGTATCTAAGGGACTCATTACTATTATTACCATTAATTATAAGCCTTAAGAACATTATTAAACTATATGAGGCAGCATAGGCAGTAAATCTTCTCAAGGTTTTACGTGTGCTAGAAGTTGTGTTTTTAACCCTTTTTCTTTACGGCTTTCCCTATGAAGCTAAAATTAATTACTAAACCAATTATGAATCATTCTCACTTATCTAAACATAATAAAACCAGATTCTTATAACTTCTAAGGGTTCTAACAGAATATATAAATTCCATTCTTAGTTCTAGAAATCTTGCTTTTAAGTTTTCTAGTTGCTAGTTTCATTTTTTTAGTGTTCGGATCAATCCTATACTAATTGTTACCAAATTTTTCGTGGCTAACCAATCTTAGACAGAATTATAACATACTAAAATAGATTTGGCAGTGACTAAATTTAAAGGGATAAAAAACTAGCTAAATTCTAGCTTTACGTTGTTTTATGTAGCTAGTTTCTCTTCTAACATGCATAGAATTGTTCTCAACAATAAACATATCAAATCATCATCATACAATATTACTAAACTCAGATCAGTGGCTGAATCATGAACCTCACATAATTGCTTAAAATCACATTTTTAAGTACAAATAAGATACTAGTATCCGTAAAATCTTTGCAAAGCCTTATAACTCTTTGAAAAACTAATTCTTTTGTTACTCTTGAAAGAAATTTTAGAACTAAATCAGTAGCTTATTTAAAATCAGTTTAGGCTTACCTTAATCATGAGGCCGATTTATAAATTGAAAGAATCTTTACGATTAAAATTTTCACTTAAGATAAAAGGAGCAAGTCTTGAGCTTTAGAGATTTAGGTGATAACTAGAATCATAAATATGCTATGCAACCTCATTTAATCTTGTCTTTATAAGGTGATAACTTGGAAATATAAACATGATATGCAAGACTTGAAATTTAAACATGATGTGCAGGTCCATATTATTATATTCAAGAATTAAGGTGATTTGCTTGAAATATAAATATGATTATGCCAGACTTGGAAATTTAAACATGATGCAAGAGCTTGAAATAAATAAGAAACTGAACGTGATTCTTGAAATAACAAACATGTCATGCATTGATTCTTTTAGCTATTATAAAATAAAGTGAGAGCATAAAATAAATATGAGATGCATCCTGTAACGCTTCAATTTTGCTTTGAGTACAAATGACCAAAATGCCCCTGAGGTCATTTTTACCGAAATTCGAGGGCGACCTGCAATCCTCGAATGGGTCAACTCAATGTTTGAAGGGGTTATAATTGTTATGGTTGTTGTTCTGAGGTGAAAATCCCGTTTTTGAATTTTAGCTCAAAATGACCAAAATAACCCTGCTGTGTTCTACGCGGGTAAAAGGTGCCGTTAAGCCCAGAATTTTCCAGGAAGTTTAGAATGATGTTTTTAAGTGATGTTTGATGTTTAGTTGGGCCGGAAGGTCCGGCAGTTTTAGTGCAAAATTACCATTTTGCCCCTAGAATAGTGTACAGTGAGCCTAATGACGCAATTAAGCAAACCTAACCAATATTAGGCTCTAATCGAAGATTAATTTATTTCGATAATTAATCTAGAGTCAAAATAATTTATTAAGGTTAATTAGAACCTAAGATTGCTTAGTTAAACTCTAATTGCATTCTTTAATTCAAGATTCCTAGTCATGGAATCTTGAATAGTATTTCTCTCTCCAATTCCTTAAATTAAGGAATTGTGTCATACAACATTTGACTAAGAAAATGAATTTAATTTGTTAATCTAGTATGACCACTCCCTAATCAAGTCTTGACACTCATAATTACCCAATTACCTTAGCTAAACACCTTCCTACAAACCCCTAATCAAAACCTTAATCAAAGAAACACCTAAACACATCCTTAAACCACAATTACATGAACAAAATCCCTTCCCCCTTGGCTGATATGCTGGCCAAAATCTGCCCCCAAAATGGTGTCACATGTTGATTTTTGTTGCACTCCAAGCCTATGCCTTAAGCCATACCCAAACCATACCTCACCATGCCTTCAACCATACTTACAACCATACCTTTGTAAGAGATATTTCCTCCTCAAAGTGGCCGGTCTCTCCTCCCCTGGAAGCCTCATTGTTGAAAATTTCTATAAATACCAAGCCTTGATGAACCTTGTCACACTTTGGTTCATTTGTTAAGTTTACACTTCTTGCAAAATTCTCTCATTTCCTCTCAAACTCCCTCCCTTTGGCCGAGTTCTTCCTCAAGACTTCAAGAGGATTTCCTTCTCATTTCATCAAGAAAACAAAGCTTCCTTACATCTCTCTTCAAGACTTCTTTAGGTAGGGGTTTGTTTTCTAAGTTTTGTGTGCTTCCTTTAAGGAAGAGTGCTAGTGTTTCTCTTGGTTTTTCCAAGTTCTCCCCTCTCTTTTTATTTTCAGCCTAGAGCCTTTGATTGAGGAAAAACTTTGGCTTGATGATGAGGTTTCAAGATAATGACTTGTTGTTGTCATGCGAGAAACCTCTAAAGCTTGAAATAACTTGGTCTTGGACCATATATGCTTGTCTTCTTTTCTTTTCCTTGGTTTATTTTTCGGTTTCCTTTTTCATTTGTTTGAACAAGGTTTGCTAAAATATTGAGTAGATCACAAAAGCTTTGGTAAGAAAAATTAATCACATGTTTTCCAAGAGCTCTAAGCTTACCCTTGCCAACCTTAAAGTTGGTTGGCCGTTCTAAGAGTTTTACTCTAGATTAAAGCCCATGAGCAATAAAATAAAGAATATGAGTAGTTCTATTTGTGTTTGTTTTGTTAAAATGTTGGTATTCTTGTTTTAATTTACTTTCTTGAGCTTGATGATGAAGTTCAAAACCAAAGACTTCTTTGAGGACTTGGTGTTAAGAACTCTAAAGCTCATCTTCCATTGTTAAGATACATGTTGGGTTAAGGCTATTGATGTTCCTCTAAAGTCTTGTAAGAGCTCTAGTTAAGATAAAATAAGTTGCATTCATGTTTAAGTTTATGTCTTGCATCTCATGTTTATTTTGATGCCATCACTAATCTCACAAGAATAAATGAATGAACTTGCATTACCATATTTAAATTCCCAAGCTTGCATTTCATGTTTATATTTCAAGTCATCACTTAATCCTTAAAGATAATAATGAGGTTGCATCTCATATTTATTTTATGCTCTCACTTTACTTTGTAATAAAGAGTAAATGAAGTGCATAGCATGTTTAAGATTATGTTATCACCTAAATACTCTAGAGCTCAAAGACTTGCCCTAAGTATCTTCAAAAGGAAATTTTAACCATGATAAGTGAATGTGTTTAGTATGATACAATGATGGTTTGATTTTGTAAAACGTAAGGATGATTTCAGAAAAATGTTGGAAAATGTTTTAGAGGTCTCAAGGTGTTTAAATAGTTTGAAATGTGTCAAAAATCATATTTTCTCAAATTTCGGAGGTCTTGGTAATCGATTAACAGCTTATGTAATCGATTACCAGAGTGATTCTTCGAAGGGTTTTTGGTTCTAGTAATCGATTACCAGAGACAATGTAATCGATTACCAAGGCTGTTCTTCATGCCCAGAACCGGTCCTTAAAACCCTGAATTGATTACCTGTTAGTGTAATCGATTACTCGATGTTCTTTATTTTCCAGAAACATATTTAACCCTAAGTAATCGATTACCATACTATGTAATCGATTACCCTTGTTTTGAACCCGAATAAATTTAGCTCTTGGTAATCGATTACGAGGCACATGTAATCGATTACCAAAACACCTTTTTGCTCCTAAAATTGTCCCAGAGAAAACTAGTAACTCGTGTGCACTTATAACATGAGTTTATGTGATTATGTGTGATGAACATTTTTGGTTTCTGACTTATCCTTGTGGCCACTGGATGAATTTTGTTTGAGGAGTTAGTATGCGTAATATTATGCTTGAGCGAAGTAAGGAACGTTTCGGAGGATTGGAAAGACTAAACAAATAAGGAGGAATTAGAGCTAGAATCTTAAAGCATTTAGACACAAGAATAACTTTCGTTCCAGCATAATTGAGCTTAAGGAAGATGGTTCATAACTAGTGATTATGCCTAGGAGTTGAATATAGAATCTTAGGCGAAGACAGAACTTACAAAGAGTTTAAGGCATAGATTCTAGAATCCCTGTAGTTGAATAAATGATCTTGATGAGTAATCTATATAATGCTGTTGGATGAACTAGTGAGCATAATGTTAGAAGAATTATAAAGAACGATCCCCTAGGTATGATAAAGACTTATAATGGGTGATAAGATTACTAGAACAAGAATTTAAGACCTAAGGGCCAAAGCATAAGACATCATGAGATAGGAGGTGTGATGTGAGCATGAGAACCGAGAGTATATTCTTAATGATGTGAATATGTAACATTTCAAGTATGAAACCTTATGTGTATAATTGACATGTTGATATGATGAAGTGTTTGCCATGTATTTGAGATGCATGAGGTTTCAAAATATGAATGAGATTGAGGAATATTCTCATGTGAACTAGAAAGTTATTGATTTGAGAAAGTTCCATAAGAATGATGCATGTGATTGAGATTATGTGGCATGACTCAAATTTGAGGAAATTCGAGAGTAGCTGTTATGCTCGAATTTCCGTCAAAATTGAGAGACTCAAGAAAGTTTTTGAGAAATATGATGTTTAAAATGACACACCGATATGTACTTCTCCCTCAGTGAAGAGGGCGTGAGGGCATAGACATTAGCCTGCCAAAGCGGACAAAGTTGCTTGGCTTAACGACGTTTCGAAGAAGGAAAAAGTCCCATGATGGGTGATCCTTAGGCCCCTACCCGTACTCTAGGAGTTGGGATTATGATGATTATGATTATGATTATGTTTATGATTCGCTTATCAAGAGGATAAGTAAGAACTAGTGACGACTAGTTAAGGTATGAGCTCATAGCCTAGTTTAAGGGGTGCGGTTACTATTATGTTTGGTGTCACAAGATTAAGATGAAGGAATGATGTTCAAAGAGAAGTTACATGCCACTTATATGTTGACTGATTATTGCTTGGTTTGCCTAAGATGTTGCCATGCATTCATGTTTTGCATTGCTCATACATGCATCTAGATTCATGATAAAAGACATGGACCTTGGATAATTAACTCTGCAAAAACTTCATAATGAACCTATGCATGCTTAACCTTTTCATAATAAACCCAAGGTTCCTAGGGACGTAGATGATGACATTAGGATAGAGGATTTCCTTATGATTTTAGCAAGATCACTCCTCTCTCTCTTCTCTTTGTTACATCTTCAGACATCAATGGCGTCGTTCGTGATCTTCATTGACCCGCATGGGAGGTGCACTATGACCCCAGCATCAGTCCTACCAATTCAAGGGTCATTGTGAGGTGCGCGTTTTGTGTACGTGGGATGCCCGTTTGCTTTCCCCTGTCTCGAGCTATCACTTCGATTGACTTCACCTTTTGATGACCTGACTTTGAGGGACGCGACCGAACGAGACCCGTGTGCCCGTCCTCATCGGGCACATGGAGTACCCCCGTTCTCATTGTCCAGGCTCAGGCCTCTTCGTTTCCTATGACTCTGGGAGGAGCGAGGACACTGTCACCCAGCTAAGGCATGCAAGGCGTGTTCGATGCCAGAGACGACCACGCCAGGAGGCCACACGCCCCTCGATTCCCATGCCTAGAGCTTCGTTGGGCTCATTGAGACTGCGCGCACGTCCATTGGATCAAACGTCATCAGTAGGCATGGAGGGTGTGGGTACTGATAGTTGGGCATTTTATCTTTTGGGATCTTACCATGTACTTGCTTTTATTTTCCTTTTCGTTATGTATTTAGTTTTCTGTATTGCAAGCACTCCCACGTACATGGGTAAGACTCTATGCATTTCCTTTATAATCTTGTAGTTATGTACTAAATTATGTTAATTAATGTTATGATGGATGTGTTCATGATTGAGATGTTCTTTATTGCTTTTGATGTAACATAGTTTAGTACATAACCACTGGAATCTAAAGAAATGCATAAAGTCTTATCCATATACGTGGTAGAGCTTGCAGGACATAAAGACTGGAAATACATAAATGGAAAGGAAAATAAAAACAAGTACATGGTAAATCCCCAAAAGATAAAACTCCCAACTATCACTACATTCACCCTCCACGCCTACTTGATGACACTTGACCTGATGGGGAGATAGCCCATGAATGAACGGAGCTCAATGTAGCCTAATGAAGTAGATCTAGGCATGGAATCGAGGGAACGCGTGGCCTCCATGACGTAGTCGCCTCTGCTGTCGAACACGCCTCGCATGCTCTCGCGGCATGTCCTCTGACCTCCACCGAGATCACAGGAACGAAGGAAGAGCCTCTGAGGATCAGCCTCCGCGAGAACGGGAACATACTCGGGTATCATGTGTCACCGATGAAGTAGGACGGCACGCGGGTCCGCTCGTCTCAAGGTCGCGTCCTCAAAGATGAGGTCGTCACCAAAAGGTGAAGTCGATCGAACGATAGCTGGAGATGGGGAAAGCAAACGGGCGTCCCCACGTACACAAAAACACACACCTCACAATGACCCTGGAAGTGGTAAGATTGATGCTCGGGTCATAGTGCACCTCCCAGTGGGCGGGTCAATGAAGATCACGAACGACGCCATCGCCTGAGACGTAACAGAAAAAGAAACAAAGAGAAGGGATGAGAATCTTACTAAAGAATCTCAGGAGGAAACCTCCTATCCTAGTGTCATCGTTTATGTCCCCAGGAACCTTGGGTTTATTACAAAAAGGTTACACATGCAAAGGTTTATTATGAGGTTTTCATAAAAGATAATTATCCAAGGTCCGTGTTTTTTATAATGAATCTTTAACGCATGTATGCATCATAGTAGAACATGTATGCATGATAATACTTAGCATTAATGAAACATATCATCAACAATTAAAATCACACATAAGTGGCATGTAACTTTCCATGATCAACCTTTCGTTCTCATGGGCATGATATTTCTCATCTTTCCTCATTTCTCAACTTGTGACATCATGATTTTCAAAACAATAGTAATCGACCCCTGATACTAGGCTATGAGCTCATACCTTAACTAGTCGTCACTAGTTCTTACTTATCCTCTTGATAAGCGAATCATAATCATAATAATAAAAATAACAACCCCAACTCCCAGAGTACGGCAGGGGACCTAAGGAATCACCCATCATGGCACTTTCTTCCTTCTCTTAAACGCATCAACTGGTTAAGACTAGTTACTTTGTCGCTTTGGTAGACTAATGTCGATGCCCTCACGGTTTTACCTTCTCTCACCGTGCAGAGGAGAAGTATGTCTCAGCTACGAAACACATCCTGGTTAAGACCAGTGACATTGTCCACTTCGGTATGATCCCTACGATCATACCCTCCACGGGTTTTCCTTTCTCTCATCGTAACAGAGAAATGCGTCTCGGCATGTCACATATAAAATCTTTCTTTTCAAAATTTTATCAAGTCCCTCAAATTTGATGGAAAATTGGCAGCATAACAACTATACTCCGAATTTCCTCAAATTTGAGTCATGCCACATAACTCAATCACACATGTCATTCTCATGGAACTTCCTCAATTAATAAACTTTCTAGTTCGCATGAGCATATTCTTCTAACTCATTCATATTTCGAAACCTCATGCATCTCAAAACATGGCACAACACTTCATCACATCAACATGCCAATTATACACATAAAGTTTCATGCTCAAGATGTTAACATAATCACATCATTAAGAATATGCTCACTTGACCTCATGCTCACATCACACCTCCCATCTCATGGTATCTTATGCTCTGCCCTTCCGTCTTAAACTTGTGTTCCAATTATCCTAACCTTCATCATGGATTTTTATAACACTTAAGGGATCATTACCTATTATTCTCACTAAGATTTAGGCTTACTAAAATTTCCAAACAGCATTATGCATTTAAGGGTAGAAAAATATCATACGCTTACGGGCTCTAGAATCTTCATTCGTGACCCTTTTTAAGATCCGTCTCCGCCTAAGGCTCCATAATCAATTCCTAAATCAATTATGACGGATTCCTAAGCATGTTTACTAAGTTATAAGTCATTTTTCCTCATGCTGGAACAGAATTGCATTTTACCATGTCTAAGTGTGCTAGAATTCCCATTTTAAGTCTTTATCATCACCTTAAACTTTGTAATTAATACCTAATCATTTATGAAGGGTTTTTTTTATACATGTTTTACTGATTATGAACCATTTATCCTTGAATTAATCATGCTGGAACAGGTTTGCTTTTTCCATAGTTAGGTGTTCTAGAATTCTCAATTTGAACCCTTTTTAGTTACTTAATCTTTTCTAACTTCTCTAAAGCGTTCCTTACTTCACTCAAACATAATTTTACACATTTTAACACCTTAGAACAGAATTTATACAGTAGCCAAACATAAAGGGCAGAACCGAAAACAAAAGCTTCATAGAATCACATAATCACTTGATTTAAATGCATATAAGTTACTAGTTTCTCTTGGAATGGTTTTAGGAACTCAAAACTCTTTTAGAACTCAAATCCTCACATTAAAATCATGTAATTACACATGAGGTCAGTAGTTAAATTAACTTGCTCATAAAATAGATTTAAAATATATAATTTCATTCATAATGTTGCTTAGGTGCTCCTAAGCTTAGAAAAATTGCAAAGCATGAACTATGGACACTTGTGATTAGAGGAACTTGTAACACCCTAATAATTAACCCAATACACCTAGATTGTATCTGATTAATTACTAGATTTTACTCTTTGCTTCAGCTCTTTTAGTCATATCTTGAAAATACTTAGTGAAATTACGAGCCATTTTTTTAAAAATATAATTGAAAATGTGAGCCGCGCATAACGTGAACGATTTAGCGGAATATAAAAAGACATATTAGAATTTAAATACATCACATTGGCTCCATCATATAATATCCATAATTACTTAACACATAGATATTTTGCCTACCAACAGAGTTAAGCTAGGTATAGGCAATCAAACTAACATAAATAGTATACGAATGGAAAAATATCCATTAACAGCACCTACTAATAACACTTAGAGATAGGAATAGATATCCAAGCTCATGCACAAAGTTTAGCGATAAGTTCCTCAAGGATAATAAGCTGGTTCACCAGATCAAGTACATCTACCAGGTGAGAGCATCAACGGGAATCACGAACATCACCATCACTTTCTGAAGACGAGATGGAAAGAAAAGAAGAGGGAGTGAGAAACTTATAAAAGAATTTTAGTAGGGTACTCACCTCATATGCATCGTGTCATCATCATCATCCTCAGGAACTCGGGGTTATTATGAAATAGTGAGCATGCTAAAATTGATTTATTAAGTTCGAAAATATACTTTCCGAGGTTTCGGTTTTAATCATGCGTCTTATAATGCATCATAAACTTAGCATGTCATGTTTATAATGAACTTTTCCTTTCATATATAATAACATAGTTATGCATAAAATCACATCATATTCCTCATCATCATTTCATAATACTATGCATAGTAGAACATCATATTTCTCATCATCATCTTATAAATACTATGCATAGCAGAACATCATATTCACATAATGCATTTACTTAGTTTCTTAGGTGACTTAAAGTTACTTTCATCATCATTTTCCTGGGCCACCCTATACTCCACCCTTTTGGGAGTAATCTAGGTTATGAGCTCATACCTTACTAGTCGTCACTAGCATATACTTATCCCTTTTGATAAGTTAAAATCCGACTCTACCCTTTTGAGAGAACGGTTTAAGGGGCAAGAATCACCTTTTCACCACCTATAGTCTGATGGGTCCAAAGGATCATTTCCTCATAAGTTTAAGTCACCGTTAAATCTTTGCATGTTATATCATAATACAACTCTCAATTCATAATCATCAGGATGCATAAACATTCTCATTGTTTGCAATAGCAACTATAACATGCAAGCCAGGAATCATTCAATGATATCAAATACTTAATAAGCATCAAATCACTACATAGACTTATCATTTCAAACTTCAAAGAACCATCATCATAAATTCTTACCTAAAAACTATCTTAAATAACTGAAACTTTAGAATCGGGTAACCTCAATTATCAAACTAATTAATCATGCATCTAAAGGATTCATTATCATCATTACCATTAATTATAAGCCTTAAGAACATTATTAAACTATATGGGACAGCATAGGCAGCAAGTTATATTTAAGGCTTCACGGTGTGCTAGAAGTTGCATTTTTAACACTTTCTCGTTACCGCTTTCCTTATGGTGCTAAAATTAATTACTAAACCAATTATGAATCATTCTCCCTTATCTAAACATAATAGAACTTGGTTCTTAGGGCTGATAAAGGTTCTGGACAGAACACATAAATTTGATTTTCTAGAGTTCTAGAAATCTTGCTTTTATGGTTTTTTTTTTTGGAAGCTAGTTTTATTTCTAACATGCATAGAGTACCCTAGCAATAAACCATGATTATCACAACTTCAAACATATTAAACCATCATCATACATTAGTATTAAACTTAGATAGTGGCTGAATCATGAACCTCACATAATTGCTTAAAATCACATTTTAAGTACATGTAAGATATTAGTTTCCGTAAAATCTTTGCAAAGCCTTAAAACTCTTTTAGAAACTAATTCTTTTTGTTAATCTTGAAAGAAATTATAGAACTAAATCAGTAGCTATTTAAAATCACTTTGGGCTTACCTTAATTATGAGGCCGATTTATATATTGAAAGAATCTTCACGATTAAAATTCTCACTTAAGATAAAAGGAGCAAGTCTTGAGCTTTATAGATTTAGGTGATAACTAGAATCATTAATATGCTATGCAACCTCATTTTAATCTTGTCTTTATAAGGTGATAACTTGGAATTATAAACATGATATGCAAGACTTGAAATTTAAACATGATGTGCAGATCCATATTATTATATTCACGAATTAAGGTGATCTGCTTGAAATATAAATATGATTATGCAAGCTTGGAAATATAAACATGATGCAAGAGCTTGAAATAAATAAGAACTAGAGCGGCGGTAGTCCGCTGACCAGTGAGAGAGAAGAGAATCTTAATAAAAGAAAAATAAGAAACCGGAGCGCGGTGGTCCGCACTAGACCGGTAAAGAGAGAAGAGAATTCTTATTACATCTTATTAAGCTCCAAACTCAAGACTTCTTAAAGAATGAATTCTTTGACTCCAATAATCTTAAGGAAATTGAAAGTGAGTTTTAGAGTTCTTATTATTATGGTTCCGAGAACCTTATTTCTTTGCTTGTGATACTTGGGCAAGTCTTTGGGCTCTAGGATTCTTAGGTGATGACATAATAATAAACATGTCATGCGTTGATTCTTTTAGCCATTATAAAATAAAGTGAGAGCATAAAATAAATATGAGATGCAATCTTTTATTATCTTTAGAGATTAAGTGACAACTTGAAATATAAACATGAAATGCAAGCTTGGAAATTTAAACATGAGAATGCAAGTTCATTTATTCATTCTTGAGAATTTAGTGATGACATAGAAAGTAAACATGGTTATGCAAGGCATAAACTTAAGCATGGATGCAAGTTCATTTTATTTCTTTACTAGAGCTCCTCCAAGACTTTAGAGAAATATAAATTCAACCCAATATATCTTAGCAAGACAAAGTGAAAAATACATCTTTCAAGTTCTAAACTCAAGATCTTTATTTTTGCATCATAAAAACATCATTCTTTAAAGTTTTGCATCAAGTGGAATTTTCAAGCTTTAGAGGCCTAACTTGTGATGGATTTACAACCAACACTCAAGGTCCTCATCATCAAGCTATCATCATATTCCCATATAAGCCTTATGGCCGAAATGTTCAAAGGAAAAGAAAGAAGAAAATTGAATGGAAAAGCTAGAGAAAGTCCATGAAATCATCATTTTGAACCAAGAACAACACATAGCAAAGCATAGAAATAAGCTTAAAGACAACTCCCTACCTAATTTTTTTAAGGAAAGGAAGAGAACTTGGTTTCTTTGAATGAAATGAAAGAAAATCTCCTTGAAAAATTGATGCTAAGGTTTTGGCCAAGGGAGGAAAGAATGAGAGCTTTTGAGCTTTGGAAAAACTAGAAATGTGTAACTATGATTCAAGGCTTCTAACACTCCTCAAGTATGCCTATTTATAGAAGATTTTGAAGCTCATAAATGGACAAGAAAAGGAGGAAAGTCTGACCAAATTTGAGGAGGAAACAAGGAAGAAAAATCATCTTGTTTGGTGGCTTAAAACATGGAATCATGAAACATGATTCCTTGTTTTCATACCTTGAGTTTTGTGCCAAGTTTGACAAATTTTCTCATGCATATTAGGCCATATAATTTCATGCATTATAGCCCAAGGAGGATAAAATTTGTGTGTTCCATGTATTATGTAGGTGTAGGTAGGTATCTTTGCAAATTAGAGAATTTACAATTAAGGGCTTAGGTGAATTAGTAAGCAATTTGAGTGTTTTTAAGCAATTTTAAGTTCTAATCAATCTAAATAAATAATTTTGACTCTAGATTAATAATTAGAATCTAATAACCTTTAATTTGAGCCTAATATTGCTTAGGTTTCGCTATACGAATCAAAAATCTCAAAATTCGCAAAACTACACAAAGACAGGGACAAAATGGTAATTTTACTTAAAAATTGACCGAGACCACCCGAGCTTAACTAATGGTTAATCATAGCTTAAAAACATGTTTTAAAACATTTTAGTGAGGTTCGGGCTAAGTCGGCACGTAATTTGAATTAAAAGCGCATGGGCATTTTGGTCATTTCGCGTCGAGCTCAAAATTAGGACTCTTTTCCTCTATTAACACACATAACACAAAAATCCCTTAGTATCATCAAAACATCCCCTTGAGGATGGGTGGAGCCCATAATCCTCATTTTCTGAGTAAAATAACCTTAGGGGCATTTTGGTCATTTTACACGTACAGAAATCGGGGTTTGCAACTCTCGCACAAATCGCCCATAACCTCTTTTCTAATGTTATATTCCTTATTTGAGGATTGTTTGGTCTTGAATTTTATGTAAGAATTACTTAGGGTAATTCAAATGACAGTAAAAATTGGGCATTACAGAACTCACACTAAGTCCATCATCATCACCATAAGGCCAAATGACTTCTTTGAAAAACCAACATTTTCTTAAAACCTTACATAGGATACTTGGGCAAGTCTTTGAGCTCTAGATCATTAGAGTGATGACATAAACTTAAACATGCTATGCACCTCATTTTTGTTCTTCATTAGAAAATAAAGTGAGAGCATAAAATAAACAAGAGATGCACTCATTTGTTATCTTTAGAATTTAAGTGATAGCATAAAATATAAACATGCTAGGCAAGAAAGTAAACATGAAATGCAAGGTTCAATTCTTTATTTTAGTGCTCTAGGCCCCTTGAGGTATTTACCTCAAATCAATCAACTTTAAGGTTGAAATAGGTAGGCTTTGAGATTTATTAAGTGAGGATGCATATTCTTGTTTTAATCTTTAAGTTGTTTAGTGATGACTTGAAAATAAACATGCTATGCAAAGCATTAAAGTAAACATGAATGCATCTTATTTTAGATCTTAGCTAGAGCTCTTTGCAAGACTTTAAAGGAACAAAAACCTCAACCCATTATGTATCATAAGGCAAGCTTTAGAGTTCTTAGCACCTAAACTTCAAGGAAGTCTTAAGGTTTTGAACTTCATCATCAAACTCAAGAAAATGATTCAAGTGGCAAAAACCACAACAAACATTCAAAGAACCATTCTCATATTTTTAGCAAACCTTTTTCCCAAAACAAGGAGGCCGAGACCAAGAAGAAAAAGAAATGGGAACCAAAGCTTTAACAAGATAAGGGAAGGAAAACCGAAACCTTAGAGGAATGAAAACCAAAATTTTGAACTAGGAAAAACCAAGAAGGAACCGAAGTCATAAGGGAAAGGAAATGAAAAACCAAAACTTTGAACTTGTAAAGAAGGGAAAACCGAGTTATATATAGTCCAAGACCAAGATCCAAGCTTTAGAGGCTTTTCTCATGACAAACACCAAACCATTTCCATGAGACCTCATCATCAAGCTAAAGTTTTGTTCAACAAAAGGCACCATGGCCGAAAATACAAAGGAAGAAGAAAAGAGTTTAAAAACCAAGAGAAAGCTAGAAACTTTTTCAAAGATAGTGAAGAAAAACTTGAAATAAAAACCCCTACCAAATGAAATCTTTGAAAGAGATGAAAGGAAGCTTTGTTCTCTTGATGAAATGAGAAGGAAATTCTTTTGAAACTTGGAGGAAGAATTCGGCCAAAGTGAGGGAATTAGAGAGGAAATGAGAGAATTTTTGCAAGAAGTGTGAACTTAACAAATGAACCAAAGTGTGACAAGGTTCATCAAGGCTTGGTATTTATAGAAATTTTGAACATTGAGGCTTCCAAGGGGGAGGAGGAACCGGCGCTATTGAAGAGGAGGAGGGAGGAAATATCTTTGATTGGTATGGGCAAATAATGATTGAAAGCATGGTGAGGTATGGTTTGAGGTATGGCCTAGGCATGGCTCCTTGAGTGAGATAAAATTCAACATGTGACACTTTCCTAGGGCCATGAATTCGGCCAGATTGGGCAGCCAAGGGGGAGGATCTATTTGCTCATGTAATTGTGTTTTAGTGATGTGTTTAGGTGTGTCTTTGATTAAGGTTTTGGTTATGAGTTGTAAGAAAATGTTTAGGTGAGGTAATTGGCTAATTAAGAATGTCAAGATTTGATTAGGAAGGTAATCTTGCTAGATTAATAATTTAAAATAATTCTTTTGGTCAAATGAGGTATGGCACAATTCCTTAATTTAAAGAATTGGAGAGAAAATACTATTCAAGATTCCATGACTAGGAATCTTGAATTAAAGAATGCAATTAGAGTTTAACTAAGCAATCTTAAGTTCTAATTAACCTTAATAAATTATTTTGACTCTAGATTAATTATCGAAATAAATTAATCTTCAATTAGAGCCTAATGTTGCTTAGGTTTGCTTAATTGCGTCATTAGGCTCATTGTACACTATTCTAGGGGCAAAATAGTAATTTTGTACTAAAACTGCCCGGGACCTTTGGCTAACTAAACATCAAATACTACTCATAAACATTATTGCAAACTTCCTGGAAAAGTTCAGGTTGAACGGCACCTTTTACCCGTGTAGAACACAGTGGTATTTTGGTCATTTTGAGCCGAAAGTTGAGAAAACGAGATTTTCACCTCGGATATCAAACATATTGAATATAATCCCCTTCCAACATTGAGTTGACCCATTCGAGGACGGGCAAATGTCCTTGAATTCCAGGTAAAAATGACCTCAGGGCATTTTGGTCATTTGTACTTAGACAAAAAATCGGTTTATATTACTCCCCTCCTTAAAGAATTTCGTCCTCGAAATTCGTTGCCTTAAAAAGCTCGGGGTACTTCCTCCACATCTTGGATTCAGCTCCCACGTATACTCCTCTGTCTTGTCGCGTCCACGCTACTTTCACCAAAGCAACGGACTTGTTCCTCAACTGCTTGACACCTCGATCCACGATCCTCGTTGGTGGCAGATTGAAAGTAGGTCCTCCCTTAACTGTACATGCTCTGGTTCTAACACATGGCTAGGATCGGATTGATACTTTCTTAGCTGGGAGACGTGAAAGACGGCATGAAGATTTGCAGATTTGGGGGTAGGACTATTTTGTAGGCAACTGTCCGACTCTCTGAAGGATTTCAAAGGAGAGAAATCGGGACTCAATTTTGACTCTCATGGCTCTACCTATGCCTGTAGTGGGGGTAATTCTTAGAAACATGCTCGTCTTCTGAAACTCCAACGCTTTCGCCGTTTATCCGCATAGCTCTTTTGTCGGCTTTGATCAGTCAAGATTCTATCCTTGATCATTCTTATTTGCTCGTGGTTTCCCTCACTACATCCGGTCCCAAAATGCTTTGTTTCTTGGGATCATGCCAACACAAAGGCGACTGGCACTTCCTTCCATACAAGGCTTCGTACGGTGCCATACCAATACTCGCTTGATAACTATTGTTATATGCGAACTCGATAAGCGGGAGGTACTTATCCCAACTCCCTTTCTATCCAAAACACATGCCCTCAACATGTCTTCCAATGTTTAGATAGTTCTTTCCGATTGTCCATCTTTTGAGGGTGGTAAGTCGTACTAAACGCAGCTTTGAACCAATCACCTTTTGAAAGGATCCCCAAAAACACGATGTAAACTGCTGGATCTTGATCGAGATTATCATCGATGGAACTCCATGTAACCTCACTATCTCTTGGATATACAACTTGGCCAGCTTATCTAGGGAAAAGGTTATCTTGATGGGTAGGAAATAGGCCGACTTGGTTAACCTGTCCACTATTACCCAAATAGCATCATGGCCGGCTTGGGTTCTAGGTAGGCCGGTCACAAAATCCATGGATATACTATCCCACTTCCATTCGGGGATAGGCAAAGGTTGCAACATTCCTGAACGCTTTTGGTGCTCAATCTTCACCTTTTGACAGACCAACCACTTACTAACCTAGACTACTACGTCCTTTTTTAATCCAAGCCACCATAACATCTTCTTTAAATCCTGATACATCTTGGTGGCACCAGGATGAATGGTGAAGTGGCTTTTATGGGCCTCCTCCAAGATACTTTCTCGAGGTCACCATCTTGTGATACACAAATCCGCCCTTCAAACCTCCACAACCCATCGGTCCCTTGCTCAAAACCCTTAAGCTTTCTAGCCTTAACCGCCTCAAGGATCTCCCTAAACTCCTCATTTTCTACTTGTGCTATCATAACCCTCTGTTTAAACCCACTTGTTACAATAAGATGACACATTCTCACACTCTTTTCTAACATTGACATCCCCAAATTCATGTCCCTAAACTTCTCTATTAGCTCAACTTCCTTGACCATCATGTGGGATAAGCGTAATGACTTTCGACTCAAGGCATCGCGACCACATTGGCCTTGCCGGGGTGGTAACTTAAGCCAAAATCATAGTCCTTTAGAAACTCCATCCATCTCCTTTGTCTCATGTTTAACTCCTTTTGATCAAAGAGATGCTTAAGACTCTTGTGATCGGAGAAAACTTCAAACCTTACTCCATACAAGTGATGCCTCCAAATCTTCAAGGCAAACACTATGGCAGCTAACTCTAGGTCATGGGTGGGGTAGTTAACCTCGTGAGGCTTGAGTTGTCTAGACGCATAGGCTACCACTTGCCTATTTTGCATTAACACACAGCCTAAACCCTTTCTCCAAGCATCACAATATACCTCGAAGGGTACATTGGAGTTGGTAAAACCAAAACTTGGGTCGAGGAACCTTTCCTTTAACTCTTGGAAGTTCTTTTCACAATTGGGATTCCATGAAAATGGGGTGTTCTTCCTAGTGAGCTTGGTTAGGGAAGGGAAATCTGGGAAAATCCTTCGATAAACCTACGGTAATAGCCTGCTAATCCCAAAAAGCTTTGTATTTCCATAATGGTCGCTCTATCCCAATTCATCACGGCTTCTATCTTACTAGGGTCAACAGCTATACCTCTTTGATACTACATGTCCCAAAAACTTCACTTCCTCCAACTAGAATTCACACTTAGAGAGCTTAGCATACAACTTTTTCTTCTTCAACACCTCTAAAAACCAACCTTAGGTGACTTTCATACTCCTCGTGAGTCTTCGAATAGATGAGTATATCATCTATGAAAACAACCACAAACTTATCTAAATAGGGTCTAAAGATCCTATTCATGTAGTCCATGAATATGGCGGGTGCATTTGTCATTCCAAAAGACATCACGGTGAACTCAAAATGTTCCAACCGTGTCCTAAAGGCGATTTTGGTATATTCTCATCTCTCACCCTAATCTGGTGGTATCCACCTCAAATCAATCTTAGAGAATACCAGCTCCTTCAACTGGTCCATGAGATCATCAATCCTAGGCAAAGGGTATTTGTTTTTCACCGTTATGTAACATCCTCCAAGTACAACCCCATTCTTAAGCTATGATATCGTACTCGAGAGTTGTTACTTGTTAATTAGCGGATCTCTTAATTATCTATAGCAAAGCTCGAATTACGTACGAGATAACTAAGCGTAATTCTATTAAAACATATTACAAGTAAACATCAAGTTTATTAAATATAGCTAAAATACATAAGGAAGCTCCTCTATGCGCTTTAGTATATCTGTCTTCTAATACATTTACATACATACTCATTTCACTAAGTACAGTAGAATAAAACAGGTAACTACTACACTATAGTAATCCTACACTCCTTTGCATAGCAGCATCATCATCATCTGGCTTAACCTGGAGGCGACACGGAAACACAAACCATAGGGGTGAGAATTTTAAAAATCCTCAGTAGGAAACTCCCAATCACAATCATAATGTCATCGTCATCGCCCAAGCCACTTCGGTTTATTCAAAAAACTGTGATCATGCAATATATTCTAAAGGTTCATTTTAAGGTTCCAAAATCATCCTTCGAAGTGGGTAACTTTTAACAATCAATCGGTACGTGTACATATATCTAGAAGCTCAAACACATAGTAAGTAAATCTACTCAAAGGATTTCATATGATATGGATGATGCATGTGTCAAATAGGAAAGTTATCTCAAAGTGACCTGGTTTCCATCATGGCCATAGAAAGCCAATTAGTGCATTTTCTCTTTTCATTGACATAGGAAAGACTTAGTTTATACCCAACGGGTATTTTCAGTGGACAATTCCACAATAGATCCGTTTATACCCAACGGGTATTTATGGTGGATCACACCACACAAGAGAAATAGACTACTTATCAGGATTGAGCTCATTCCTATATGTGGTCATCGAACTTCATTTTTTTCCATTTCCGAATCCACACAGATCTATTCCTAGCCGATACATCTACCGACTCAAAATAAATTTTAGGAAGTTACTACTTTCGCCTTCCCTCATTCAATCTAAGTCTTGTTTCTATTTTGTCCATATATCAAAACATGCACAATTTAAATTTATACATCCTTATAATGGCATCATATACTTTTCTCTTTTCTCAAATGCATACATAGGCCACATATAGGCAATCATTCACAATGAAATTCTCATTCTTTCTCATACTTCAATCTTTAAAATCCATAGCATGCATTTACATGTCATAAGCCACATGGCCAAACACTTAATATCAAATACTCATGTCATACTAGAAGCCAAAGTGCCATTACATTCTCAATTCAAAGCATTGTTCCATTCCCAGCACAATGGGCAGAGTTACTGTCCTAGGCACAACATTTTATTATCATATCAAACAGCCATTTCAAGAGTCACAAAAATTCTGTATGACACTTCAATTTGTCTAGAATAACCTATAAAAATTTCAGGACAAACAGAACTTTATACCTACCTCAGTAAAATGTACAAATTTAGTGGTCAGGGGCCACCAATTCCAACCAGAACCTAGTTCCCCTAATTTTTAACCCAAGCAAATGATTGAATTAATTCACAATAAAATTCATAGTGACACTTCAATATATTAGTAACTTCGTGTAAAAATATTAAGAGCTAGTTCAATCATTTGCTATGGTGATAAATTCGGACAAGTTTACTGCCTTAACCTCAACAATCAGGACAGCATCTGCCTCATTTCTGTTTCTGATTTTTCTGAAGCATCAAACCTTAAAACTAACACCCAAAAAAATTCAGGTAATTAGTTTAAGATTTTACTCCAACATATAATTTTTATAGCTCATGAAAACATCCACAAATATTCCAGAAAATTCGTGAATCACTGCTACAGGACAACAGAAATTCCAGCAACCTAGTCCAAACTTATTTTGATGAAAACCATTTTCTAACACCATCCAAACACACAACCAAAATTCATACATCAATTTCAACATAATATCAACCAAAACAACCAGAAATTTCGGACTTAGGTCATGCCAAAACAGATCAGAAAAATTTGACAAAGAAAGGCAGCATAAACCCTACTTGGAGTGTCTTAATGGCTCCTTGGCCCCAAGATGCTTTAAGATTGTCTTGCTCCCTAAAGCTCCCAAACTCCTTCTTAGCTCAGTGAGGTTAAGGTATCAAGGTAATTTTTGGTGAGGAACAGAGATTCTAATCAGTTAGATTTGTAGGGATTGAAGTGTAGAACAAGTTTTGTAAAGAGAGTTTGAGGTTTTATCAACTATAGGCTAAGGTTTTGGATCAAGTTTTCATGGTTTCTTGTTGAAACAACCATGGAGGTGGCTGGTTTCATGTTTGGCCGAGAATGAATGGTGAAAATGGCATGATATTTTTATTTTATTTTATTTATGTTAAGATAATGACACTTGAATTAATTATGAAAATGTTTTTCTTAAAGATAATTATTGTAATTTTGTAATCCTCTTATTGGTCCATTTGTAAAGGCAATGGTGTGGCTTCTTCTAAGCCACACACTTGTCTCATGAGGTGTTAACTTACACTGTAAGTTTTATACGTGTAAGAAACACACGTAATTTACGAAGGGTAAATATCGTAGCCGATTAAACCGATATTACCCGAAAATTAATTCTAAATATAAAATTATCATTCCTACCTATTTCTAACATTATTCTCATGTTTTTCTAATTTCAGGACCTCGGCCTGAATCTAGGTTTAGCTTCCGCGCCAGATAAGTCCGCAAGGTTACTATTCAGTTTTAATTTTTTTTTTTTTAAAACGTTCGTTGGGCCACCCTCATCGTTGTTAAACTGTTATATTTTTAAAATTACGACTAACAAAACTCAAATTAATTTTTAAGTAATTTTTGGGATGTTACACGTTACACGATTCAATTGCCTATAATCTATACATAACCTCATGCTCTCATCCTTCTTCTTAACAAACAAAACCAGGGCTCCCCACGATGAATTGCTAGGTCTAATAAAATTCTTCTCTAACAACTCCTCCAATTGGGTTTTTAGCTCTTTCAAATCCAAGGGTGACATTCTATAAGGGGCTATTGAGATAGGTCCTTCCTAGAACCAACTTAATGGAGAACTCCACTTTTCTTTCGGGAGGAACTGGGATCTTCTAGAAATACCTCGGGATACTCTCTACCACTGGGATATCGTCTACGTTATGCTCAAAGTCTACCTCGCTAGCGGCTAGAAGGACATATCCCTTAGTTTTCTCCCCACTGAAGACATCTACGGAATTTACATAGAGTTTCAAGGTTTGACTAATTTTGCTAGGGGGATGGCGAAAGATAATAGTTTTGGTGTAACAATCTAACAATACATGATTAGCATAAAGCCAAT
>JAMLFY010000001.1:27838186-28036892 GCA_030441495.1 Dalbergia oliveri | reverse complement strand
AAGGGGATTGTCATTACAGCGCAACAGGAAGGAGGCGAGAATCATGCGGTTAGAGAGAAGAGAATGGTTCATTTGTATAATGTTATAATTATATACCATGGGTTTGGCTTGGTTGCGTAGGAAAATTGCGTTTGGTTGGTGGAGATTCGAGAGCTGGTCTTCTGCTAAATAATTGTGTTGGCAAGGAATTTACAATTATATCCTTGGCCTCAATTTTGAACCTCCAAATTTGCCCCTTTTTTGTCATTGATCCTATCTATGAAGCATCCACTGCATGAACGAGGGTGGATTTAATTGATGCTTCAATTCGTTCATGCATCGCATAACTTGTTTGATTCTTAGGTTTTTATGTTGATGATGACCTGTAAACAATTGTGTAATAAGCTTTTGATAAATTAGGAGATATGTTCAAATATTAAGGTGAGTTTTTTTCACCACCTAAACTTTAGTTTGTATGTACACACAAAATATATTGTATGTACATTAACTAAGTGTACTTTCATTTTTAATGTTTAATGTTTAATTTATTTTCCATCTCATCCCTTCTAGTGTCTTTAACAATGTACCAAAATTGATGTATAAATAATATTTTTTATGCATGTCAATTGGATTCATAAGGTAAACTACAAAAAGGAAAATTTTATAAGAAAAATTAGTTGAGAAGAGGCGGTGAAGATAAAAAATTATTTTATCCTTAAAATGAAGATGAAAAATACAAAAGTTCTAATACAAAAATGAAGTATGAAGTGTATTTCCAATCATTCTCTTTCTCCGTTTAGAACGTTCTAATTAGTATAAATCTTAAAATAATTATGTTAATAAAAGGATGCAATTTTATAAATTTTATACAAATCGGTCAACGCGCAAAATAGTTATAGCCAAAACGCGATCTCTTAACTAAATTCTTGAAACTTTTGGTTATGATCATTTGTTTTGTTTTGTCTCTCAACGAGTTCAATTGAAGGACAAGGATGTTCCCAAATTATGAAAAAGGAACTTTCAGTGGCAGGAGAGGGGACATGGCACACATCGTCATTTAATTTACGGCCGTAGGGGTTTAACTCTGAGGTAAGTATAGAAACTAATTAATATATATCAAATGCGATTAAGATATCCATGTCACATATGTGCAATTACGTACACGTGGCTCTCTCGATCAATATAAATTAGCAGACATATGGACCACTGCCGTAAAAGTCTAGGTTGTTTTGTGATTAGTGATCCTTTCTCGATATGCCTGCGTACGTACTTTCCCTACATGTATCATTCATGTTCCATGCAAATCTTTCATCCTTTTTTATATTATATACGGGTATATCATATGAGATGACTTATTTATTGCGAGATGAGAGAACAATGAGAGAATGCTTTCACAACCCTTTCATCAAAATTAATGAATGAGATTAAAACAACTATAATGATAAGTTTGGTTAAGGGATAAAAATAGGATGTAAATTTTATGGATGAGTTCTATGTGTAAAATTACACATAAACTTTATTCATAGAAAATTTACTCTCATTTTTATTCCCCAATAAAACATACCCTAATTGATCATGTGACAATGTGGTGATTTCTCTTCCACTCAAGTATGCGATTCACGCTCTAAGTGAACTAGGAACCCCTTTCACAAATTAAGAGCGTGTTTGGTTTGGTGATTTTCCATTTCCATTTCCATTTCCATTGAAAATGAAAAAGAGAGATAAAAATATGTTTGGTCTGGTTTTGTTGAAAATATTTTGAGAAAATATTTCTTGATTTCCTTGAAAAATTGAAAACGTCGAATCCACATTTTCATTGTTTTCAATCATATCTCAGGACGTTAAATGAAAATATTTTCAATTGAAAACGCGGTGACTATTTTGTAATTATTGTGAACTTTGAATAGTATTAACCTAGATGAAGCACAAACCTCATCCCCTTCCACCAACCAACCATCACAGAGGACACACCAGAAGGCGAGGAAGAAGAGCCATACGGATTAGCTTCAGGAGCAACCACAGTGGCGCTGGTGTTGCGCCATCATCGTCATCAGCGACAATCGCGTCTCAATTCTCTTGTGTCAACCCCACCGTCGATGTCAGAGAGAAGACACGAGGAGGGAGATGATGGACGAAAGCTCTTCACTACTGAGAACAACTGAGTTACGACGGATTTACCAGCGGATTTTCCGAGGATTTTCCGACGAAAACAAGAAAACTTGGAATTTTGGGACTTAGTCATTACCGACATTTCCGTCGAAAAATCCATTGGTATAGTTCGCGGCAAAAATAAAGAATATGGCGCATCATTATCTGGAAAATCCGTCGAAATATTTTTTTTCCAAAATTTAATTTACCTCGGATTTTTCCGTTGATAATAAAAATGTTATTTCCTATTTTTGAAAATAAAATATTACCCGGAAAAATCCGTCGGAAATTGAAACCCAAATTATGCGCGCTGTGTTGTCCATTTTACCGCGGATTTATTTCCGTCGGAAATTTAAAAATCCGCCTAATATATATTGAAATTAGAGATTGTTTTTCACTCTCTCTCTCTCTCTCTCTCTCTCTCACACCCCACGCCCCCAACCTTGCCCGCTCGCACCGCCCGCACGCCGCCCCCGCCGCACGCACCGCCCCATGCCAGCACGCCCCGCTCCGCGCACTCCGCATGCCGTCCCCGCGCATGCCGACGAACGCTGGCCGCGAGATTTGCTCTCCCTCTCCCCCACCGAACGCTGGATATATCGGCCGACCGCGGTCGCCTTCCACCAACCGCCGCCAGCCGCGCTCCTTCCGCGAACCGCTAGCCTCGAACCAGTCATCCTCGATCCGCCTCGCAAACCGCCACCTGCGAGAAGGTCCTCCTCCGCCGCTTGCGAGAAAGCTCCGACCTCGAAATCCGTGAAGCCCGCGCGCGATGTAACATCCTAGTTTTCTTCAGATATTAATTGAGGAAAACTTAATAGGAATATTAAAATTCTGGAGACATGGTTGTGATGAGCACCTTCCATGAGCGAGTACAAAAAAAAATTGAATAATACTTCGCGGCTTAGGCTGGGCCATTCAAACTGGAGAATTTGGGACCCAAAGGTGCCCCAAAGTTAGGGAACATGAAAATAGGATTAGACATGTGTGGAAATGATAATGTTATGCTTAGAATTGCTTTACGGGTAATATCGGGATTTACTGTTTACCATTCGTGAGATTTCGATGTGCGATTTTTAACACCGAAAGACACTCCCATTACTACAACTAGATAATATCCCCCAAATCAAGACAAGTGGAAGGCCAAGATTTAATCTTGGAATCCAAGATCAAATCCTAGCCATCCATCATAGCCTAGTCACCAAATTCATCATGATTTTTCTACAAATATCTTGCCTTGCATTTATGACAAGCCTAGTCACTTGATCTTCTTAACCAAGCCAAGCATCATTCTCGGCCTTGCAAGGGAAAAACCAGAGGGAGAAGTGCCTCCATAGCCAAGAGCTCCATCTTGCTTTCATCTCACAAAAACCATAGCTTAGAATCATCAAAACCCAAATCTTCCTTCACAAAAATTGATCTACACTTCCACCTCTACAATTATAACCGATTGAAATTTCAAAAACCTCATCCTTCTTGCACATTCATCATTGATCAGAGGAGGGTTTGAAGTTGTGTAGGGAGTTTTGGTTGTGAAGAAATCCCACCTTGAAGCAAGCTAGAGATAGAAGCTTGCTAAACCTTCAAGAGTAGGGTTTTCTTAACTTTCTTGTGGAATTTTTTAATTCTGTTTTAGCTTGCCCTAATTCCGAAAATCTTGATGATATTGATGATTAACATATTGATATTGATGTGTGAATTTCTGTGTTGTGTTTGGATGGTTTTGAAATGGGTTTTTCCTCAAGTGAAATTGGAACTTGGTTGCTTGGACTTATTTCTGTTCTATAAGAACTTTTCACTAATTTTCTGGAAATTTTGTGGGTGGTTTCATGAGCCATGAAAATTATATGTTGTAGTTAACCTCTTAGAAAACACACAAATTTTCTTAGGGGTTAATTCTAAGGTTTGATGCCTCAAAAAAATTAGGAACCAAATTGTAATTGCTGTTGTCTTAATTGTTGAGACTGAAGTAACAAACTTGCCCGAATTTTTCATCATAGCAATTGATTGAGATAGCTCCTGAAATTTTTTACACAAGACTAATAACATGTTGAAATACCTCTGTGAATTTTCTTGTACCATGATTCCATCGAATTCTAGGGTTAAATATCTAGAACACAAGTCTAGACTATGAATTTGTGACTTTTGACCACCAGATTTGCCTATTTTATTGAAGTGGTTATATAACTCTGATTGCCCTGAAATTTTTACAGGTTGTTTTAGACACATTGAAGTGTCACGTGAAATTTTCCTTAAGGTTGGAATGGTTGTTTGGTAGGGTAATAAATTGTTGTGCCTGGAACTTCAATTCTCCAGGATAATGAGATATGGAAATGGCTGAAATTCTATGATAGTATGTGCATATCTTACTGTGTATGTTTGAAACATATGGGGAAAAAGAAACAAGGCTTAGGAAGAATTGAGAGGGAAGGCAAAAAGAAGGACTTTCCTAGAAAAGTTATGAGTCGTTAGACGTGTCGGCTAGGCATAGACCTGAGTGATCCGAAATGGAAAAAAATGAAGTTCGTGATTTTAATAGGAATGAGCTCATGTCCTAGCAGTATATGGTCCTCTGAAATTGTGAATTGTGAATGTATCTCTCTGAGAATAAGCCTTCCCTATGTTGAGAAAATTGAGAAAGACATGAGAAATGGAGTTTCTGATTGTGCATATTATTACTCGATCAATTATTGTGATATTATCCTTAGTTCCCCGTACGGGTTTCAAGATTTCTGTGTATGACTTTGTATAAATATTGTATATGCATGAATTGTTTATCCCTACGTGTGTAGTATATGGGAAACTACCCTACTGAGAATTTTATAATATTCTCACCTAGTTGTATATATTATATTGTTCAATTTTCAGATGTCGTCCTGTGTTTTTCTGTGATTCGCCACAATGGGTGTGGCAATACGATCCCTTTGGACCTGCATGTATGCTGTTGGTTATTCCCAGTTTGGATCTACATGTTCTTTGATCGTTCCTTCAGGACTTCGGTCTTTGCCGCGACTTCGACCCGCTTTTCCTTATGACGGCGTGCCCCTTCACATGGCCCATCCTGGAGTGTTTGAGAGTCCCCTCGCTCCACCCGTATATCAGCCAGGAGACGCACCAGTTTCGTCATCCTCCTCATCTGACTCAGATCCTCTGAGGACCCCGATGCCCCTTGGAGGTGAGGTCATCGCCCCGATGGCCAACGGCTTCCTGCACGAGGATTAGAGACCTCTAGAGATGCATTGTACATAGAAATAGGATAGTCTTAGGACCTTACTGGCCTACAGACTGATGTATTATTAGTCTTCTTTTGCTACGTTGTATCTGGATGTTATTTTGAGCAGGTTGGGTTTTCGGTAGGAGGAACTAGTCTTGTTCACTACAGAGATTTTGACTAGTTAGGGGTTATTCTGGGTTACCTCTTATGATAATGTACATATTGTAACTTAGACCTGAGGTCCATATATATCTATTAGATTTTGGCTATGACTATATATGTATTACGCTTCTTTATTACCGCATGTTATAACTAGTGCATATTCAAAACATTAGTAATACCCCGCTAACTACCATATTAGTAATCGAGGAGAATGTAGAAGTTACCAGGTTGTTACATGCGAAGGAAGCCCCTTGAAACCCCTCGCTTGCCCCAACCGCACCGAGAAGGTAAGATCTTGCGTATTTTTTTTTTTTTGATGTGTACTTGGGCTCTCTTTCTTGTTGATATTTAGTTTAGTTTGGTTATTTCTTGTTAATTTTGATTGCAAGCTATTTGGGTTGTTTATTTGTTGATATTTGGTTTGATTTGATTTTTTCTTGTTAATCTAGTTTGGAAGAAATCTAGCTAGACAATGTTTCTTTTTGGGATATATTAACCATGTATCCGTGTAATTTTATAGCTTTTGATTTGGAATTATCTTTAGAACATGAAGGTTGTAGTTAGATCATTTGGTATTAAATCTGAATGTAAATCATGAAGCTAGTAATTTGTTTTAAGTAGTTTGGTCGCATTCTAATCATTCTTTTCCATCTTTAGCAGGATCTGATTTCTTTATAGAGCGTTGAATCCGTTGGAACATTTGTCGGTAAGTAATTGTTTCTCTTTATTTAATTTAGGATAGAGACTTATGATTTCTAAAATAGAGTTGTAGGAAATTGGGATTGCATGACTGGGGGAAGGGTAGAGGTCCTTCCCAACTTGTTTGCATTGTTTGCTGGAGATTGATTGTGTATGCGGAGATTGTAGGATATGCATGTTGTGAAGTTATAAGGGGATGTGCTCTAGAACGGTTTTAGGATCTTTAAATGTTTGATTATATTGTGAATTTTATTTGACTGGATTGATATATGTATATATTGAGATTAATTTTTTTGGGATGTCTTAGTTTCAGGGAGGTTCTGCAAATTTTGTTTTTAATTAATTTAAGGGAGTGTGCCGAAATTTTGTTAAGATAAAGAACACAGACTATTGCTTGAAAGAGTTTTACTTTTAGAAGATGGTTTGATGAGAGATATTTATAATTAAATAAAATTTTAATTTGGGAAACTTTAAATGAATTTGTTAGGTTAAATTACACATTCAAGAACCATGAGTTCCACAAACAGACTATGGATGTATAATAGGGTGCACCCAGTTAGGGAATCAAACCTGAATTTTACAAGGGAGTTGAACAATTTGTAAGGGTGGCTTGTCAACAGGACAATTTATGAATGAGGAAAAAGTTAGGTGTCCCTGTTAGGTGCAAATGTAGACAATATTTTGAGGATGATGTTGAGACTTGAGAATGATGAAGATAGTCCTCAACTTTCAGATTAAATGTTTTGTATCTACTAGTCTCATACTTATTACATCTTTTCATTTTAAATTATCATATTATTTGGCTTTTAGTACATTGTTGTTTCTTTTTCAGCTATGGCACCTAAAGGGAAAAGCAGTATGGAGGACAAGGAAAAGGCCTTGGAGATAGAAATAAGAAAGCAAATGAAGGAGAAGGAGACGAGATTAAGAAAACAGATGAAGAAAGAGATGGTCTCTTTGTGGAAGAAGATGCAGGCTGGCTCCTCTGCCCGCAGACACGATGATGATGATGATGATGGTGATGGTGATGGTGATGGTGATGGTGATGGTGATGGTGACGGTGATGGTGATGCTACGATGATGCTGGAGACTTCTATGATTTGAGTTTTTGTTTTTTATTTATTTGTTATATGTTGAACTATTTATATTTCTGTTGTAGACTTTTAGTTTTGTCTATTTTACATTCTAACTTAAATTTATTGCATTTTCTATTTATTAAGCATTCTTTAATAATTTTTTATTATTAAATATACTTACAAATATATAATTAGTTTTAAATAAAATATAAGTTGATAAATGTAGGGTACATCGAAATTAGACGCAAAATATATTTTTAAAAATTAATTACCGACGGATTTTCCTCCAGGAAATAAACATAAAAACTAAAAATTAAATAATAAAAACAAAAATTCTAATTTTCCTTGAAAAATCCGGAACTTTACAGGAAAAAATAAAAAATTTAAAAGCATATTTTGGAAAAAATCCGGGAATGTTAACAAAAAAATAAAAAAATAAAATGAAAATTTTTCTGGATTTTTCCGTCGATAAATATAAAAATATTAAAATTACCGATGGAAAAATCCGCTGGAATGAGTAAATCCGCCGGAATATTTTATACGACGAATTTGCTTGCGATTTTGGGTTAGCATTTATCGACGGAATTTTTTTATAAAACTGTTGAAAAATCCGTCAAACAGGATCCTTGATGTGTTTCCGGGATACTTTCTGAACTCGATATTACCGTACAAAATCCGTCCAGAATTCGCCTAACTCAAGATTCCGTCTATAAACCCTTAAAATCCGTCGTAAATTCCGTCGGAATAGTGCATTTTTAGTAGTGCTTTGCATCACCATCGCCGTACGTGCCTCGGCCTTGTCAGGAGAGCCTTGCCGCACACCAACGGCCCTCTAGCCATGGCCACCAACCCGTCGCAGTCTTTCTGCAATCACGCTGCAACCATGGCCACCCACGCGCAAACTCCCGCTGCAAACCCGCACCTGCCCAAGTAGGTGAGGATGGTGGAATGAGCTTGGGCACCACCACCACCACCATGGAACTTCAGGACTTGCCATACGTGATGTCTATTATTCAATAATCATGGATTTTGATTCTCATGAGTCTGGTTTTAAGTCCAAGATTTTGGTCAAATTGTTTGGTATAAAATTAGTTTGCAAGCAATCACAAGTAAACAGCTTGAAAAATCCAAGACCAAAATCTTCTAAAGATCAAATGCTGATTGTGAGTCCATATTTGGAAATCTTACAAAACTTGTCCATGTACATCTATATTTAAGAAACTTTATATTTAAATTTAATTTTGAAAATATATTTTGATATTGGACAAACCAAACATATTTTCATTGTTTTCACTTTCTAAATAGAATCCGCTTTTATAAACCAAACACATTTTTTAATTTTGAAAATCTGGAAATGGAAATGTTTTTCAAAAATGAAAACGGGAATGAAAATAGAAAATATTTTCACAAACCAAACGTGCTCTAATCATTTCCCAATTCATAGGTTTTCTGGTTTTTATATCACTTACCACTTCAATTCTTGCCTCAAATTCACTTTACTATTCGATTTTCATTCTCTGATTGAAAATCCTCAAATTCACTTATCTTGCACACATCTAATCCAAGCCTTCTTATCATTCCCAAATACTAACATGAAAGGGTTTCTGGATAATATTACATAAAAAGTAACGCAATGACATCCTTGAACGAAAACCAGGATCTAAAATTCCATTGGAGTTATTATACTATAAAATTGTTTGATTATTGCAATCATATATCTTCCCAATGTGGCAGGCTAATTGTTATAGTGGAAGGGTGAATAATATTTCATGGGAAAAAAATGTTGAATCAATCGAATAAGTCATAGCTTAATTGTTTTTTGATGTGACAAAGCAGGAGTATGAAGATGGAACACAGGCGGGAGGAGGACGTGATGGAGCTTGAACAATGATTTACAATACGTCACATGATCACTTATTGTTATGTTATTCTCTTCATCAACTACAATTTCTCCTGCATAAATAGATACTTTCATGTGTAAAGGTAATGTAGCAGTTTTCCTTATTGGACTCCTTCTTTTTGAGTCTCTTTCCATGCATCTAACATTTTTCTCACAAGTATAGAGATCTTATCTCCATCCTCTTCTGACTATTCTTTTGGGTCATCTTCCTCATCAGAAGCTCTGCAACCTTCATTGCCTTTTCTTAGTTTTGATTTTTGTAGGAGGTCTTTAAAGCCATATAGATTTGTTTTTCTTCATGGATTCACCAAGAGCTTCAAGGAGCATAACTTCATGAGTCTTTAGAGACCCAATAAGTGCATCTAAGCTAAGAGTCTTAAGATCCTTAGCTTTAGTGATAGCAGTGACCTTAGGAAGCCATTTGGTTGGAAGACTTCTTATGATCTTTCTAACCATCTCAAAGTTTGGTTATCTCTTACTCAAACCTTTGAGTTAGTTGATAATATGCATGAATCTAGTGGTCATTTCATCAATATTTTCATGTTCAATCATTTTGAATATTTTATATTGATGAACTAGCATGCTTATCTTTGTCTCCTTTACTTGATCTGTTCCTCATAGAGCATGTGTAGTTTATCACAGATTTCCTTTGTTGTGTTACAAGCAATAATCTTGTCATACTCCGCTTTGCTTAGAGCACAAGTAATGAGGTATTGGGCCTTAGAGTTCATTTGAACTTTTGTTTTTTGTTGATCAGCTATCTATTTTAGGGAATTCCTCTAGAGGTTGAAGGTCCACCTTCATTGTTTCTAGCAAACACATTTTCTAGCACTTCTTCCATGGGGATGTAATCACCATCTTGTATAATCTCCGATAAGTCAAGACTTGTGTATTTGATGAACAACTTCATGCTATCTCTCCAGTATACATGGTCACCACCATAAAAAAATGGAGGTATGCTCATGGAGTGTCCTTCAGCGCTGTGTATAGCATTGTGTGCCACTTTCTTTAAGGATCTTTTCCTCTACAATGACTAGGATGCTCAACCCCTTAGAGGCATGAGCTATGGTACCAATTGTAAGTTAAGATATAGCACGAGATTGAGGGGTTGAATCGTGCTTTCAAGCTCTTTTACTTTTTGAAAACTCAAACAAAGTCTATTAAGTGTTTTAAATGTGAAGGCAGTGAAAAACACAAGTTAATAGGCTTCAAAAAGTTATTTTTTGAAGTGTCTAGAAACTAAATAAAGATTTTAGAAAGATATGTTTAAGTAAGTATAAAGATTCACACAACACAAATGAATAACAGACAATAATTTAAAGAGATAAGGAAAAGAGAATATCACACAAATGATTTTATGTTAGTTTGGCTAAACACTGCCTATATCCAGTTCCACTATCAACCACTTTTTTAACTTGTCACGACCTGACTTAGGAACGTGAGAGTGCATTAGGGGTTTAGGGTCCTATGTAAGTTTCCTAGTAGCATATCTCTCTAAACGCATGAAATAACATAATTTTCATTCTTAAAACATACATAAATCTAGCTCATTATCAATTCTATTCAAAACCTAATATCTAAACTTGTAAAACTGATGTGTCTTCAACATATATAACTCTGAAAGTAAATATATAATCTTAAAACAAATGCATGGCTCATCATGTATGCACATCAATTGGAACACTATAATCTAACATATCCCTAAACGAGCCTCGCTACAAAGTAAAGCTCACCATTGGAAAAAATTACGTCTCCTGGAATGACGATTGAGCAAATATTGGACTTGCAACTATGAGGATTAAGGGAGATGTAACACCTCAAAGTTATTCAAAAATTAATATATGCCTTATTAATTTTAATTTTAGAATTTTGACAGGCTTTGTGATGATGAGAATAAGTAGAAAAAAATTTTCCCAGGTGCTTGGAATGAGTAGTGATTTGGGCTTGCAAATGAGTAGCAATTCTAGAATCCGGGCTAACTATTTCCAGGGCTTCGGGATACTTAGACTCAGAAGTCAGGATAGAATATTAGGCCCGGACTTGGTTAAAGATATTTTAGGTTTCCGTTAGAGATATTGTATCCATTCAGGAAAATTTTAATGTGTGGTTTTTGACACCGTAATAGTGACTTTGTGGCAAAATAATCACTACCAACCACATTTTTACCAAGTGGATGACATGTATTAAAAATTAGTAAGTTTTAATTTTGATCTTTCATTAATTTTAATTTCACCCAAAGCTAATATTTCACCTGTGGTAAAATTTCAATATGTGATTTTTTGCACCGCATGAAGCTTAAGAGCAAGCTTCTTGACAAACATATGGCAACGAAAATGGCCACATCTCCTATCTTTAGCAAGATCAAATAATAGCCACACAAATATATCCTATTTTCATTACAAAATTATATTTTTGTGGTAAAGATTTTAATCACATCTTCTTATGTTAACAACACAAATCACATTTCTCACCTTCTTCCCCTCACTTTTTGGCCTTGTTCATTATAGCCTCTCCACATTACTTCCTTGCCAAACCCAATGAATTAGCTTGTAAACTTCATTCTACAATATCAAAAATCAATTATCTAAACACAAAACCTAATCTGCCTTTAAATCTTTATATCTAACTCCAACAAAGAATTTTCATATCACTTCACCATCAAAGAGGAACTATTGTATTACTACTTAGGAGAAGGATTTGGGATGGTTTTGATTGAAGTTTGGTGGAGAAACACTTGAAGAAATCATTAGAATTGCAAAAGTCTTTTAGCTAAAGGTAAGGATTTTTTAAACATCTTTCAATCTAGCTTTTGTTTTCTAAAATTATCAAAGAAATATGCATAGGATCTAAAGACAATACAAAATGCATACAAACATATGGATGAGAATATTATATAATTCTCAATAGGACATTCCCTCAAAATCATGTACATAAATAATAATGTGCATAAATCATGTGCAAAGACAATAATAATCATGTGTTGTCTCATGTAACCGTAGAACTGAATTCAGGTGCATCTTTCTTTTCATCAACATAGAGAAGACTTAGCTTTATACCAAATGGCATCTTCAGTGGATAATACCACACATGGTAAATAGACTACTTATTAGGGCTAAGCTTCATTCTTGTACGTGATCATTAGACTTCAACTTTTTGCCTTTTTCCAAATCTAACACAGTTCTATTCCTAGCCAATACTCCTACCGACTCATAATATCTCTAAGAAAGTTCCTTTTTGCCTTCCCCTTAATCATCCTAAGTCTTGTTTCTATTTTGCCCATATGTCAGAACATACACAATTGAAGTTCATCCATTCTTTTTTTTTCACATATATGTATCATTTATTTTTCTTTTTCACAAATGAATGCATTAATCACAAGGAATTCTCATTCATTCTCATAAGCCAATCTCTAAAGTATATAGCATGCATTTATACTTATCATACTTGAATCAAAAGTCATTATATCATTAATTCAAGATTTTGGCTCATTTTCAGCATATTGGCAGATTTTATCCTTGTGCAGCTAGATTTTAATCTGCATATCAAACAACCAATTCTAAGGCTATAAAATTCTCCATGACACCTCAATGTGTGCACAAGGTCCTATAAAAATTTCAGGCAAAAATAGTTCTTTAGCTATGCTAACAAAATTCTACAAATTTGGTGGTCAAAGACCACCTAATCTTAGCTCAAATTCAAAATCCTCAAATTCTTTTACCATAGTAAATGAGTCCATAAAATCAGAACAAAAATCATGGTTAAACCTTAAGATGTTTTCAACACCCTGTAAACATTTTAAGTGAAAATTCAATCATATACTATAGTAATAAAATTGGCAAGAATTCAGCTTCATGTCCAGCAATTAAGGTATGCACAACCATGGTTCTTGATTTTTCTAAGGTAGTAAGAGTCTTTAAAATAATCCCAAGAAAAATCAGGGAGTTGCCTTAGGATGTTAACTTCAACATATTAGCTCATAAAAATGCCTACAAATACATGAGAATATTCATGAAAAATTCCCATGACAAAACCGAAAATACAATAACCTAGTTCAAAACTTCTTTTTAGAAAAATGATTTTTCAACAATACCAAACTATTCCACCAATGTAAATACATCTATATCTATGTATAACCATACATTAGAACTAAAAATATTAAATTTAAACAATAGAAACAGAATTGAACCAAACAAGATACAAAACCTTACTTTTGGAGATTCAGGAATCTTGGCTACAAAGGATGTTCCAAGAAGGATTTTTCTCACTTCAAGGCCTTCAAATCAACACCAAACCCTTCCTTAGGTAGTAGGGTATTAGGTATCAAAGTGGTAAATGGTGAGGAATTGAAATTTCAATCGGTTACTTTGGTAAATCTTGATGAGTGGAATAAGTTTAGCAAAGGGTTTGTGGTTTTAACAACTTTGGACAAGGGTTTTTATGGTTTGAAATCAAGATTTGGGCTCTTGAGAAGACAACAATGGAGGCTGATTCTTCTTTCCATTTGGCCGAAATGTTTCTTGTGGAGTGATAAGGTTGTTTGGTCGTGTATTTATCTCATGTTAGGTGTTAACATTTATTTAATATAAAGGTTAAATTCTTTCTAAAAAGAAAATAAGATGGATGACTAGGATTTGATCTTGTCAATCAAGATTAAATATTAGCCTTACACTTGGCCTTAAAGGATAGACATTATCCTTTTGTAAAGATTAAACTATCTTTCAATGTTAGAAATCACAAAAAATTTTACCGAATGGGCAAAACCCGTACCCGTAATTAGATATTGCCCGAAATTTACTTCTAGGTATAAAATCTTAATTTCTAACTATTTCTAACCTTAACCCTTTCTTTTTAGTTCGGCATCTCTGTGTCCTGATCTAGGGTTTCAACTCCGATGGGCTTGTAAGGCCCATAAGGTCACTATTCACTTTTTTTCTCTCATCCGTTGGGTCATCCTTATTATTACTATGTCTAGAATATTGAAACTCTTATTAATAAAACTTCAATTAATTTCTGATTAATTCTAGGGTTACACTAGGCGAGCTAGGCAAGTTCCAAAGTCCCTTCCGGAGAAAAAAGGCCTCGCTTTGAGAGGAATTAGCTCGCCTGGCGACCATACTTGATAGTAGTAGATCTAATTTGCACTTTCCATGACTTTAGTGATTCCAGGACCTTTCCGGCAACACGAGTGGGTCCCCAGGGACCTTAAGGCTGTACTAGACTTGGCTAGTGACACATGGGCCTGATGTATTACACAACCAAAGAAAGTTAGATATTCTTTTCATTAACTTTCTCAAGCTATTTCCAATGAGCATTAGTACATTCAACCCTCACTCACAAGTAGTTTTGATTCTAGCTTCTCCAAGGCAATCTCACACTAATCACTAATGGATCAAGACACATAAGATATAAGTTTTTGGTGTTTAGCACTCCAAGAAAACACTCAAGTTTCCTAAGATAATAAAAGTATGTAAGGAAACAACTTGAGAGACTTCTTTCTAATCTTCTGATAAAGAATGTTTGCTAAGAAATACAAGAAGGAAGATTTTTCTTTTTCAGAAACTATATTTAATATAGGAAAGAACTTCATAAAGTGTGAATATTGCTTCAATGTAGAGTGTTCAAAAAGTTCCTTCAAGTTTGAAGGCTTTCTTCTTTTATATTTGATTTTGAAATTGACCTTTGCCCCTTGATCTTATCTCCTCTTGAAACATGTTGATCAATCTTTGTATGTCATAGGATTTGTCTTCTAGAAATATGTGCTAAACTATGTTTGAAATATCTATGTAGTACAAAATCCGTTGACAAATGTTTTTGAACAATACTTCAGAAACTAAATTTTGAATCTAAACATGAACTTCTCTTCAAGTGAAGACCTTTTAGAAGATAGTGAACATCCAAGTATAAAGATGACATGTCACTATCATCACTTTCTGAGGTTTTTACTTCATTTGAAATTCAAATATCTTTCAGTTTCTATTGACCTAGTGTAGTTTCTCATGTATGCAGTGGTTCTAATGCACTTCTACACTTTTTGAGCCTTTTATGTTGCATTGAACTTTTCTCTAAGATAGATGATGATCTTCAGATACTGTTGATATTCTTCAAAGATATTTACAATTGAGATTGATGATTATATGCTTGATTTGATCATGAGATAGCATTTTTTGATGTTGTTATGATACTTTCTAACACCATGAACTAATTTTTGAAGGCATAGTATCACTTTCTAATGCTCTAACTTTCTTTCTCAAGTTTCTTAGATACTCTAATTCACTTTTCGAACTATTGTTTATATTCTTAAGAATATAAATATCTTTGAATGAGATCTTAATCATGTTAAATCATGATAGTATGAAAAATGTATCAATAATTGAATTATATGTATATGAGAAATAACATGTTAAGCACCATAGAAATTTAAGAAAACTATTAGTTCTTTGTTCAAAACATTTTAGCAAAATTTGTTTTGTTGTCATGCAAAACTTGATACTATAATAGCTTTTTTAAGGGTTCTGAGCTAACAGTCATGTGTGACTTTTCCCATTAGTTTAAAAAGTTAGACCCATACATGACATATGGCATAAGAGAATTCCTGGTGAAAGATTACAGATGGCAATATCGACCTATTTCCATTTTATGTGTCATGTGCAAAAATTTAAAGGTCTAATTATAATATTGATGTGTGTTTTAAGGGAAACAAATATAATTTGTCCTTTTATTATATATATATATATATGAGTGGGGACCCGCTTACTCTAGGAGTAGATCTTTACATACTTACTCCATCTAATAACTTTTTGTTGGTATGAAATTGCATCAATCCAACCGTTGAAGTTAAAGTTCCTATCAAATATATCAAACATATAAAGTTTCATACAATTTGAAAATGATTTGAGTGTTCATTATTTCATTTTATTTTGATGGATAACTTATTTTTAAGAATACAAGTAAATATTGATTGATAGATTACATGACTATTATTGTCCAATTTTTTGGATTGATTAAATTCAATGTGGATAAAGAGTTATATAATGGAGTAAGTGTTAAGACTTACTCTTGAGTAAACGGATTCCATTCTATATATATTTTAATTTTTCTTGTCACTCTTTGAATTTGCTTGAAATATTGTTGTATTATTTGCAAAGCTACAGTTAAAAGGGTTTATTCCATGTATACCATCATGTTAAGATAGACACAAATTAAAGTACCATGATACGAATGGATGATGGGCACTCGCGTAGCAAATCAGTATAAGGTTACAAATCCAAAATAAATTAGAAAATAAGAAATTGATCACAAAAAGCAAGGGTAGAATTAAGTTAGAAAAGTAGTGTCGCTCTAACTATAATTAATGCCAACAAGAATATCTACATAAGGGTAACTAGTCCCTGAATGTATTTGTGCTTATATAGTTTTAAAAGAAAATATAAAGGGCAAATTATATTCATATTTCCTGAGGTCTTTTAATATTACATTCACTCCTCTTAGATTTTGAAATGACACCTAGCTCCCCTAATTATTTTAAAGTTAATATAAAAACATCCCCTACATACACTTGACATATCACTAATGACATTGACAAAATCTAAATTAGTAGGTTTTTATGATAAAAATATTCAAAATGTAGAGAAAATGTCATAAATACCCTTCTTAAGCATCATATTCTATTAGAGCTCCATTGAAAAATTCTCAAAATGTAGAGAAATGTCATAAATACCCTTTCTTAGCCCCAATTTCTTTTCAACCATTAATAGTGACATGGTATTGTTCCCGTCCATCTCAACCAAATAAACCTCAAAAAAAGAACAAACAATATTTCTTTTTCCTAGTAATTTATGTAGCCAACACTAAACCAGGAAAGCACTATCTAGCAAAGAACAATTCAAACAACACTCCGAAACCAACAAAAAATAACCAAAACAGAACACTATGAAAACTTACAATAGCTACAAAATCAAAATTTAAACTAACCCAAAATGCCATTTTTACAATAAATTTATCCATTATAGAATTAGAAACAAGGTAAACCCAAATACTCCCGTTCACAAGAAAGCCCAAACTATCCCAAATATTTCAAACTTTAACAAAAAGAATATAGTGTTAGCAGTAATGAAGAAGCTTTTGAAGGACATATCCAATACCAAGGCACAAAGATAAATGGCATTGGCTATGTTACAGAGAGCAATGAAGATTTGATGGAGCATGGCCACAAATGTCCATATCTCTAGCCATACATCTTAATCTGTAATCATCTACAACCATGAAAACCCCCTCTAGGTAGGTTTTCAAAAACCCATCACTATCATCTACCACTCTCCTACCATGAACTGGATCCAAACTATTGATGTGGGTTATTTTAATTTGGGGCTTCCAAAATAATTATGTTATCAAGCAGAGTTTCATGTGTGATTCTTCTTGAGCTTCTTAGGGAACCTTTTGGAAACATAAGGAAGGAGGTTGTGGTTTTGGTGAGCAAGATGAAAGGATATGGAAGAGGTAGCAACAATGACATAAAGGTTAACTGAAATGAGTTGTCTTATGTAAAGAAAGGGTTTATTGGGGATTTTATTGTTTACTCAATAGAGTTTTAACACTTTTTTGTCAAGGGAGGTAGATGCAAATTTGAAAATAGGAGGGGTAAAGTGTAATATGATCTAACTTTTAGGAAGGTCTATGCAATTTTCCTAAACTTAAATCAAAGTAATTATGTTATTTTAAACTCTTTTGAGTTAAAAAAAAAAGGATTGATGAAAAAGAATCTGTAACTGCACATAAGCAAACTTCTATATACTAAGCTGCAAACATGAGCTCTAATTTTTTTCTTCCATATATAACTCCACGAGTATATAGAAGTTTTGTTGAGTAGTTTAATAATTAAATAAAACGGGGTACTCCCTAAGTTTACGTTATTGTTTGCTCGTTAATTGCACGAAATTCATAACTACTTGCATTAAATTCTACTAGTGCTTGAAGTTGAAGTAGTAAGTGCATAAATACCTCCTTTAATGAATATCATTATTCAAATTGCGGTTGCGGTCGTAGTTGTAGTTACTATGATCAAGGGTAATGCGGCCATTATGATATAGATTGTGGTCATTGTAGCATGAATTTTTTCTATGTTTGCACAAAATTTAACATAAGAAATATATAATCATGATAACTATTATACATCTTTTTTAAAAATATTATCTAAGTTTTTGTTAATATTTTAAAATTTTATATAGTCTTGATGAATAATTTAGCAAATATCATAACTTTTGTGACAATGATTATAAATAGGCCATTTAAAATTTTAAATTATATAAGCATATATGTTGTAAACAAGAGAGTGAAAAATTTGACAATATTCAAATTTAAACAAATTAATTTTTTTTTTATTAAATATGTCATATTTTACTTTTAAAACCAATAATTAACTAAATAGCTCAATTATAAATTTTTTTATTGATTATCATTATCTATAATGTTCAATTAGCTATTAGTATCTTTAATTATTTTTTATTAAAATATTTAATCTTTCCTAATTTTTTTCACCATTAAAATTTTAAATTTGAAAATTTTCATATTATATTTTGAGACCAATTCCCTAAATAGATGTTTTTGAACTTTCCCCTTTATCCCATAGATATCTCCTTGGTCCAACTTCTGGATGTTTCAAGCTTTAAAATCTTCCCTTTAGTTGACCTTCTCTTTTTATCTCACAAACCCAAATTCCCTAATTCTTTGCTCTCATCCTTTTCCACTTCATGGTCTCGACCCAATCATCAAAATAACTTATATCTTTCTCTCATCCTTCTCCCACATGGCCTTAGGCTTAGGCATAGTCCAACTTTGATACCATAATGTAACACCCTCCTAATTACCATTCTATCATTAATTTAAGGCATTCTCACCATTCCAACACCTTGGCAATTTTACTATTCTAGTAACAACATTTAATTTCCCTATCAAATGGTCAATTCAAGGGCCACAAAAATTCTCCATGACATTTCAATGTGTCTAAGGCCCTATAAAAATTTCACAGCAAATGGAGCTATCTAACCATGTTAACTAAATTGTACAAGTTTAGTGGTCAGAGACCACTTATTCAAAGTTCAAACCAGGATTCTCATAATTTTTAATCCTAGCATATGATTGAATCGATTCAAAATAAAATTCATGGTGATACTTCAATATATTATCCACTTCCTGTAAAAATTTCAAAGTATGGATCAATTATTTGCTATGGTAATAAAATTAGACAATTTTACAGCTTCAAGTTTCAAAGTACGGATACTTCAATATATTATCCACTTCCTGTAAAAATTTCAAAGTATGGATCAATCATTTGCTATAGTAATAAAATTAGACAATTTTACAGCTTCAGTTTCAATAATTTAGATAGAATAAATACCATTTCAATCTCCAATTTGTTTAGGGCAGTATACCTTAAAACTAATACTCAAGAAAATTCATGTAGTTTGTTTAAGATGTTAGCGTCCACATATAATTTTACCAGTTCATAAAATTGACCATAAATATGCCTAAAAATTCATGAAATTTTCCTAGCCAAACCAAAAATCCAATAATCTAGTCAAAACTTCTTTTGACAAAAATGATTTTCTAACCTTATCCAAACATTCCACCAAAATTAACACATCAATATCAACATATTATCAACCAAATAACTAGAAATTTTGGACCAAAATCAATCAGAAATTGTCAGAAAAATTTTGAAAGAAAAATGCCAAAGGAAAACCCTACCCTTGGAAGCTAGTGTGTCCTTGTCTCTAGTTTGCTCTAAGATGGAAGTCCTTCACTTCAAAGCTCCTAAAACATGCCCAAACCCTTCTCTAATTAGTGAGGCATAAGGTAATAAGATGAGGTTTGGAGATTTTAATCGATTATACTTGTAGGGGTTGAAGTGTAGAATAAGTTTAGTGAATGGAGATTTTGATTTTGATAAGGTTTGGCTTAGGATTTTTGAGTTTGAAAATAAAGGTTTTTTAAGAAGAAAAATGGAGTCCTTGCTGGTTCTCTTGTTGGCCGAAGCTTATGGGAAGAATTTATTGAAGTTAGGTGTGTCATCTTGATCTTATAAGATGTGATATTATTGGTTAATCATAAAGCATAATTCTTTTCATTAAAAGAAATTAATATCAATGGCTAAGATTTGATCTTTCATCCAAGATGAAATCTTAGCCATTCATTTGGCATTCAAAGGGATAAACTTTGTTATTTTGTAGAGATTAACTAGCCTTCGTGTTAGAAATCGCACATTGAAATTTCATCGAACGGTAAAACACGTACCCAAGTAATTAGATATTACTCAAAAATTAATTCTAAGTATGAAATTTTCATTTCCAAATATTTCTAACCTTATTCCCATGTTTTTCCAATTTCAGCACCTCTGTTTTAATTTAGGGTTTAAGCTTTCTGATCCCAAGCTCGCAAAAACACTATTCACATTTTTTAATTCTCATCATTTCTATGTCTGGAATCTTAATATTCTCATTAATAGAGCCTTAATTAATTTCTGAATAAAAAATAAATTAGGGTGTTACATTACCACCCACCTTAAAAAAAAATTTTGTCCTCAAAATTTCATACTTGGAAATAATTCTGGATGATCTTTCGTCATGTTTGACTCCAATTCCCATGTGTACTCTTTGTTTTCGGCCCACCCAAGCCACTTTTATTAGTTGCACAGATTTATTCCTAAGTAGCCTGACTTCTTTATCCACGATCTGAATAGGAGGGGCTTGAAGTGTCAAGTTATCCCTTAACTATATGGACTCGGGTTCTATAACATGGTTTGGGTCCGAATGATATTTCCTAAGTTGGGAGACATGAAAGACGTTATGAAGGTTGGATAAATGTGGGGGTAAAGCTATTTGATAGGCGCTGACTCAATTCGTTTAAGGATTTGAAATGGACAAATGAATCTAGGTGACAACTTTTTAACTTTTAGGGCTCTACCTATACCAGTAGTGGGTGTAACCTTCAGGAATACATGTTCTCCTTCTTGAAACTCTAAAGGTTTCCTTCGAGTATCCGCATAACTCTTCTGACGACTTTGTGCTGTGAGGATTTTACTCCTGATTTTCTAGACCTGTTAAGTCATTTGATTAACAAGGTCGGTCCCAACAATCTTGTTTCCCCCGAATTGTACCAACACGATGGAGATTGACATTTTCTTCCATATAAAGCTTCATCCAGGGCCATGCCAATACTAGCGTAATAGCTATTATTATAAGCAAACTCAACCAACAGATGCAATTTATCCCAACTTCCTTTCTGCTCAATCATGCATGCTCTCAGCATATCTTGTAGGGTTTGAATGGTGCGTTTTGTTTGTCCATCACCTCTGGTTAGTAGTACTTAAATAAAGTTTGGTACTAAAGGCTTGTTGGAAAGCTACCCAAAATCTTGCAATAAATCTCAGGTCTCTATCAGAAAATATTGAAGAAGGAACACCATGTAGTGTCATTATTTCTCGAATGTACAAGGAAGCTAATTTATCCAAAGGATAACTAGCCTTAATGGGTAAGAAATGAGCGGACTTGGTCAATCTATCCACTATCACCCATATAGCATCATGACCTGATGATGTCCTTGGCAAACCTATTACAAAGTCCATGGAGATACTTTTCCACATCCATTCAGAGATTTCTAATGGTTGTAGTGTCCAAGCCAGCTTTTGGTGTTCTATTTTGATTCTTTGACAAGTTAGGCACCTTCTAACAAACTCTACTATGTCTCTCTTCTTCCCAACCACAAAAACATCTTCTTGAGATCTGCATACATCTTACTAGTCCCAAGGTGTATGGTGAATTCACCCCTATGAGCCTCTTTTAAGATCTCATTTCTGAGATTACCACTTGCAGGTACACATACCCTATTCTTGTACCTCCATATACCTCGCTGGTCTTGAGAGAGTAAATTTGGATAACTTCTTTGCATGGAACGATTTTAAAATCTCTTGAAACTCTAAATCGTTAAGTTGTGCAGCCAAAATTCGTTCTTTAAACTTGTAAAATCCTCCCAAGTGCAACATTATCCTTAAGTCATGACATTATGCTTAGGAGTTGTTACTTATAAATTAGCGGACCTTTCTTAATTATCTATAGCAAAATCGATCAAATCATGGAGTAACTAATACTGATTTTGTTAAAATATATATATAACAAAGGAGCAAACATTTATTGAATACATAGCTAAGTACAAGAGGAAGCTCTTCTAAGAGCTTTAATACAATACGTTCTCTATTTCATTTACATACATATAACTCTAACTAAGTACAATAAAGTAAAAAAAGTATTAACTACTAAACTCCTGTCCACTCTTCACGTAGGCCCATTGTTCACTGGATCAACTTGGAGGCGACAAAGGAACACAAACAAGAAGGGGTGAGAATTATACAATTCTCAGTAGGACAATTTCCTAGTTACACAATCATAATGTCATCGTCATCGCATCAACCACTTCGGTTTATCAAGAAAATGTGATCATGCAATACACATTGAAGATTCATTTTAAAGTTCTAAAATCATCCTTCCGAAATGGGTAGCTTTTAACAATCAATCACTTAGTGCACATAAATCGTAATGTTCCAACAACTAGTAAATCATCCTAGGAGACAAATTAGAATAACATGAGTATACATATGATAATTGCAGTGAAATTATTTCAAAGTGACCTGTGTTCACTTGTGGCCACAAAAATCAAATCAGTGCATTTTTCTTTTCATTGACATAGGAAAGACTTAGTTTATATCCAATGGGTATTTGTTGTGGACAATTCCACAATAGATAGTTTATTCCAAATGGTATTTGTAGTGGATCACACCATTTAAGGGAAATAAACCTTATCAGGAACGAGCTCATTCCTATACGTGATCATGGAACTTCATTTTTTTTCATTTCTCGAATCACACACAGATCTATTCCTAGCCGATACGTCTTCCGACTCAAAATAAATTTGGGAAAGTTTCTCTTTTCTCCTTCATCTAATTCAATCTAAGTCTTGTTTCTATTTTGTCCATATGACAGAACATGCACAATTGAAATTTATATATTCTCTTTCTCATATAATTGCATCAAGTACTTTTCTCTTTTCCCAAATGCATGCATAAGCCACATATAGGTATTTCATTCACAATGCAATTTCAATCATGTCTCATAAACCACTCTTTATTTCCTCTAGCATGCATTTATTTGTCTCAAATCACATGGCCAACTATTCAATATGAAGTATTCATGTCATACTAGAACCAACATGCTATTACATTATCAATTCAAGTCTTTGGTTCTTTTCAGCACAATGGGCAGATTTCATGCCATTGTAGCACAAATTTATTTACTCATCAAACAATCAATTCAGAGGCTATAAAATTTATCTAAGAAACTTCATTGTGTCCACAAGACTCCATAAAAATATCAAAGGAAAAAGGGTTCTATAACTATATTAACAAAATTAGACAAATTTGGTGGTTAGATACCACTTAACCTTACTTAAAACCTGAAATTCATAATTTTTAACCCTAGTAAATGATTGAATCAATTCAAATAAAAATCATATTTACACTTAAAGATGTTATCAAAACTCAGTAAAAATTTAAAAGGAAAAATCAATCATTTACTATGTTAAAAAAATTAGGAAAATTCGTAGCTTCAAGACTAGAAATTCAGACAGCACATATATAGTTTTAGTTCATGATTTTTTTCAGGTAGTAGGAGTCCAAAACAAGGCTCAAGAAAATTCAAGGAACTAGCCTCTTCAATGCTCATGAAAATACCCAAAAAAATACCAAAAAATTCGTGAACAATCACTGCAGTAGGAAAATTGAAAATCCAGCAGCATAGAGCAAAACCCCTCTTGACAAAAATGATTTTTAACATCATCCAAACATCCCACCAAAATTAATACATCACTATCCATATATTATCAACCAATACAATGAGAAATTTCAAATAATACCAATCAAAAAGTTCATAATAAATTTGGAAGGAAAAGGCCAAAGAAAGCCCTACTCTTGGAAGCTAGTGTATCCTTGGCTCTTTAATGCTCCAAGATGGATTCCCTTCACTTCAAAGCTCCCAAATCAAACCCAAGCCCTTCCTAATTAGTGAGGAAGTGATATTTCAAGGTGAGGATTGATGGAGAATTGAAAATTTAATCGGTTAGATTGATAGATTATGAGAAGTAGAACAAGTTTTGTGAAAGGATCTTGGTGTTTTAGTGATTTTGAGCTAGGGTTTTTGAAGCTTGAAGCTTGTTAATGGAGGTTTGAGAGGAAGAACAATGGAGGAAGGGTTCTTGAAGAGGTCTGGCCAAAATTGATGATGATGGAGTAATAAGGTTGGTGGTTTTATGTTTATCTTGATATAAATGTAGTATTTATGTATGTAAAGTGTAATTTTCTTTCTTTTTGGGAAAGAAATTATATGAATGGCTAGGATTTGATTGTAAAGTCAAAGAATGAATCTTGTCCATCCACTTGGCTCAAGATAAGTGGCTCACTTTAACTTGGGGAGCAAGTAGCTTTTTTGGTGTTAAAATCACACACCAAAATTCCACCAAATGGATATTGGCTCCTGAGTAAAATATAATAAATGAAAGACCATGATTGAAACTTACTTTTCAAGTTTCAATTCTTGCCATCCACTTGGCATAAAGTGGTTGGCAAAGGCTACTTGGCCACGAAGTAACTTGTACGGTGTTAAAAATCGCACATCAAAACTCTACCAAACGGGTAAAACATCGTACCCAGGCAATCAAACATTATCCAAAAATTAATTTTAGTATAACATCTCATTCCTTATCATTTCTAACCTTAACCCTCTCTTTTCTAGTCAGAGCATTTCTTGGTCCTGATCTAGGGTTTGGCTATTCCAATTGGCCCATGGGGCTCGCAAGGTTACTATTCACCCTTCCAAAATTTTTTTTAATACGTTCATTGGGCCACCCATCATGCTAAACTTTAGATTTTTGAAATTACGACTCTTAAAGCTCAAATTAATTTTTAAATAATTTTTAAGGTATTACATTACCACCCACCTTAAAAAGAATTTTGCCCTCAAAATTCATTTGAAAATGATTCCAAAAGACAATTTTCATAAATCAAACAAGCAATCCACAACAGGCAAACAAAAGACAACAATTGAATCCTAAACGTTCCTACCTCGGTTAAATTTAGGTCGTGAAGTCTGCTTAACTCGTAATGCCCTGTGTGGTGGCTTCTAGAGGTTTGGATGTCATTCTGACACTCCCATCTTTTATGTCCTGTCTTCCATAGCGGTAGCACACATGTTGTCCAGCTCTACAAGGTCTACCTTCATGGTTTTTCCCATATGTTGGGCAATTTTGCCTCGTGGTTGATCGTTGTTGTGGTTTATCCTCAGCAGATTAGGTTGAACTGCTTCTTTTGGGGTGGGGTATCCTCATATTCTTGATCTTTAGGTGCTAGTTTCTCTTAGAATCATCCTAGCAAGTTTGGCAATTGTTGGCTTCCTGTTAGACCCTGAATCGAACTGCAAATGGAGAAGCTCCCTCGGACTATGAGTAAGAGCATGCCATTGGTATTGTGACTTGGAGATGGGCTGTGACTCTTCTTATCAGAACATTCGAATATCTTGTGTCCTGGTTTCCCAGCTAAAGCAAACAATTTACATTGTCCAGGCAAGGCCTTTCCAATGATATTCCCACATTTAGGCACTCTTGTCCTACCACCGGTCTTGATTCTTGCTTAAGTGCCATGAACTCCAGCTCCTTTGCGTTTGATTTAATCTGTCCATCATCGATTGGCCATTGCGACTTGTGCTCTCATATCAGCCATCTCCCAGAGGGTACTCATCATGTAGTCCAATTCAGCTTCCTCATTCCTAGTACGTCCATGATTTGCCATTGGTTTCTGAACACACCAAACAAATATATTGAGTGATTAGGCTCAACACTATGCTAAGTATGATAGCAACCAATTATAGCACCGCTAGACTATCATGCATATCTAAACACTATATCCTATCATATAGATAAGATTCAAGGCATGACTTATCTACACTTTGGAAGCATAGTTAGTCCATTCCTCAAGGTCCTACAAGGATGAACTGCTGATACCATGATGTAATATCCTCCCAAGTGCAACATCATCCTTAAGTCATGACATTATGCTTAGGAGTTGTTACTTGTAGATTAGCGGACCTTTCTTAATTATCTATAGCAAAATCGATCAAATCATGGAGTAATTAATACTGATTTTGTTAAAATATATATAACAAAGGAGCAAACATTTATTGAATACATAGCTAAGTACAAGAGGAAGCTTTTCTAAGAGCTTTAATACAATATGTTCTCTATTTCATTTACATACATATAACTCTAACTAAGTATAAAGTAAAAAAAAATATCAACTACTAAACTACTACAGTCTCGCTCTTTACGTATTAGCCCCATTATTCTCTTGATTAACCTGGAGGCAACACGGGAACACAAACAAGGGGTGAGAATTATACAATTCTCAGTAGGGCAACTTCCCAGTTACACAATCATAATGTCATCGTCATCGCTCTAGCCACTTTGGTTCATTAAGAAAATGTGATCATGCAATACACATTAAAGATTCATTTTAAAGTTCTAAAATCATCCCTCCAAAGTGGGTATTTTTTAACAATCAATCACTTAGTGCACATATATCATAATGTTCCAATGACTAGTAAATCATCCCAGACAAATCAGAATGATGAGTAAGCATATGATAATTACAGTGAAATTATTTCAAAGTGACCTGTGTTCACTTGTGGCCACAAAAATCAAATCAGTGCATTTTTCTCTTTTTATTGACATAGGAAAGACTTAGTTTATCCAACGGGTATTTGCTGTGAACAATTCCATAATAGATATTATAGATAGTTTATACCAAATGGTATTTATAGTGGATCACACCACTTAAGGGAAATAACTGTTATCAAGAACGAGCTCATTCCTATAAGTCATCATCGAGCTTCATTTTTTTCCATTTCCGAATCACACATAGATCTATTCCTAGCTGATACATCTACCGACTCAAAATAAATTTGGGAAAGTTTCTCTTTTCTACTTCCCCTAATTCAATCTAAGTCTTGTTTCTGTTTTGTCCATATGTTAGAACATGCACGATTGAAATTTATATATTCTCTTTTCTCATATAATTGCATCAAGTACTTTTCTCTTTTCCCAAATGTATGCATAAGCCACATATAGGTATTTCATTCACAATGCAATTTCAATCATGTCTCATAAACCACTCTTTATTTCCTCTAGCGTGCATTTATGTGTTACAAATCACACGGCCAACTATTTAATATCAAGTATTCATATCATACTAGAACCAAAATGCCATTACATTATCAATTCAAGTCTTTGGTTCTTTTCCAGCACAATGGGCAGATTTCAAACCATTGTAGGACAAATTTATTTGCTCATCAAACAATCAATTCAGAGGCTATAAAAATTATCTAAGTCACTTCAATGTGTTTACAAAACTCTATAAAAATTTCAGAGCAAAAAGAGTTATCTAACTATATTAACAAAATTAGACAAATTCGGTGGTCACAGACCACTTAACCTTAGCTCAAAACCCAAAATTTATAATTTTTAACCCTAGCAAATAATTGAATCAATTCAAAAGAAAAATCACAGTTACACTTCAAGATGTTATCAACACTCAATAAAAATTTAAAAGGAAAAATCAATCATGTGCTATGTTAAAAAAATTAGGAAAATTCATAGCTTCAAGACTAGAAATTTCAGCACATATATAGTCTCGGTTATGATTTTTTTCAGGGCGTAGAGTCCGAAACATGTAACACCCCAACTTTTAACCTAGTACACTCGAGTCGCATTTCGATTAATTATTAGTTGTCATGCCATCATCTCAGGACTTAACTTATTCAACTTTAAAATACGAGTAAAAAAATATGACTAAATTTTTTTTTTTTGAAATTTTAAAACTAAAATGCGAGCTGGATATACGTAGATACCGATCAATACACGTATGACATATCAATCATATAAGCATAGTCATAATACATGCGTAATCCATAGTATAACACAACATAAACCATATTAACATGTCATAATCATAACATAATAGCGATGTCCTATAAACGTAAGGACATCCTAAGATACTAAACTCAACAACAAAGGTTGAATATAAACTAGTCCAACGCTACACCTAACTATAACAAAACTAGACTAGTCCTGGTACATGTTCATCAAAAGACTGGGATACAAATGGGTATGAAGGGCATGACAACCCTTCGGCTAATGGCAAAAGGAACACTATCTCTATGCTTCCGCTACGACCTCTGAAGGAGGTAGCTCGACTCCTATACCCACACCTCAGGAAAGATCACGAATAACACCATCATCCATGTCTGAGATGACACAGGAGAAAGAAAAGGGATGAGAAACTTATTCAAGATTCTTAATAGGGCTCCCAACTCTAACACAAGTGTCATCATCATCGTCCCAGCCATTTCATTTTCATTATGAAGGAGATATACATGCATAGGGTTCAATTTTAAACTTCTCAAAATCCTTTTATCCGAAGTAGGTGTCTTTTTAGCATGGGTCTTAATGTCATGAATGTAACAGATATCTCATGTATGCATGGTAATAGCTCGAATGCATAAGTAACACATGTAAATAGCACATATCACATGATTAAATGCACCAATAGAACAATAATGTGACGTATGCATATGCATTTTTACCTTATCAAGATTGAACTCTGAAGTTCTTTTCTTAATGACCACCCTCGTACGTTATAACGTAAACCAACCATCTCACCTTCCCTGGCGATTTTAGATCATCACCAAAACTTCACACTCGCGATCACCTAGGATGAGCTCAATCCTAACTAGCGTCGCTAGATTTAATATGGGGTAAAAGAGGGGCACACACGTCACTTCCTTGTCATGAGTATGCAACTTTCTTATCATGAGTATACAACTTTCTTGGATCACCTTATGTTGAAGCCCTTCCCTAACGTTCAATTTCTGCTATTTGAGTACAAATGACCAAAATGCCCCTGAGGTCATTTTAAAGTTCGAGGAATTTACCCTAGTCTCGAATGGGTCAACTCAATGTTTAAAGGGATCATATTTGTTATGTTTGATATTCGAGGTGAAAATCTCGTTTTTAAACTTTTGCTCAAAATGACCAAAATACCCCTTTTGTTTTACACGGGTAAAAGGTGCCATTTGAGCCCAGAATTTTTCCAGGAAGTTTGGAATGATGTTTTTGAGTGGTATTTGATATCTAGTCGAGTTTGGCAGGTCCGGGCAGTTTTAGTGCAAAATTACCATTTTGCCCTAGAACAGTATAGTGAGCCTAATGATGTGATTAAGCAAACCTAAGCAATATTAGGCTCTAATTGAAGATTAATTTATTTCGATAATTAATCTATAGTCAAAATGATTTATTAAGGTTAATTAGAATCTAAGATTGCTTGGATAAACTCTAATTGCATTCTTTAATTCAAGATTCCTAGTCATGGAATCTTGAATAGTGTTTTCTCTCTCCAATTCCTTAAATTAAGGAATTGTGTCATACCTCATTTGACTAAGAAAATGAATTTAATTTGTTAATCTAGTATGACCACTCCCTAATCAAGTCTTGACATTCTTAATTAGCCAATTACTTTACCTAAACACTTTCTTACAACTCCTAACCAAAACCTTAATCAAATAAACACCTAAACACATAATTAACCCACAATTAGATGAACTAATTCCCTCTCTCTCTTGGCCTTAAGTGGCCGGCCATTCCTCCCATTTGCCCATCATGTGTTGACTCATTCACACTCCAAAGACCATGCCTACACCATGCCTTAAGCCATGCCTCACCATGCCTTCAACCATACTCACAACCATACCTTTGTAAGAGATATTTCCTCCCTCCTCCTCTCCAAAATAGTGCCGGTTCCTCCTCCCCCTTGGAATCCTCAATGTTGAAAATTTCTATAAATACCAAGCCTTGAAGAACTTTGTCACACTTTGGTTCATTTGTTAAGTTCACACTTCTTGCAAAAATTCTCTCATTTCCTCTCAAATTCCCTCACATTGGCCGAATTCTTCCTCCAAGTTTCAAGAGGATTTCCTTCTCATTTCATCAAGAAAACAAAGCTTCCTTTCATCTCTTTCAAAGATTTCATTTGGTAGGGGGTTTATCTTTAAAGTTTTACTTGCTTTCTTTGAGATAAGTTGTAGATTTCTCTTGGTTTCAAACTCTTTTTTTCTCCTCTTTATCTTTTTGCCTTGGAGCTTTGTTGCTCAAAGAACTTTAGCTTGATGATGAGGTTTCAAGATAATGACTTGTTGTTATCATGTGAGAAACCTCTAAAGCTTGAAACAACTTGGTCTTGGACCATACATGCTTGTGTTTCTTTCTTTTCCTTGGTTTTATTTTTTGGTTCCTTTTTCTTTTCCCTTGAATGATTTCGGTTTCCTTCTCCTTTTCCTTTAGAGATTTTGGTTTTCTTTTCCTTTGTTTGAACAAAGTTTGCTAAAAATGTTGAGTAGATCACAAAAGTTTTGTTAAAGAAAATTAATCCTATGTTTTCAAAGAGCTCTAAGCTTACCCTTGCCAACCTTAAAGTTGGTCGGCCGTTCTAAGAGTTTTACTCTAGATTGAAGCCCATGAGCAATAAAATAAAGAATATGACTTAGTTCTTTGTATTTTGTTTAGACAAAATGTTGAGCTTTGTGTCTATTTTCTTGAGCTTGATGATGAAGTTCAAAATCAAAGGCTTCCTTGAAGTCTTGATGCCAAGAACTCTAAAGCTCACTTTATGTTGTTAAGATGCATAATGGGTTAAGGTTGTGATGTTCCTTTAAAGTCTTGAAAGAGCTCTAGCTAAGAATAAAATGAGTTGCACACATGTTTATGTTTATGCCTTGCATAGCATGTTTTTTTTGATGCCATCACTAAACTCTCAAGAATAACTAAATGAACTTGCATTATCATGTTTAAATTTCCAAGCTTGCATTTCATGTTTATATTTCAAGTCATCACTTAATCTTTAAAGATAATAATAAGGTTGCATATCATATTTATTTTATGCTCTCACTTTACTTTCTAATGAAGAATAAAATGAGTGCATATCATGTTTAAGTTATGCCATCACTTAAACCTCCTAGAGCTTAAAGACTTGCCCAAGTATCTTGCATAAAGTTTTAGAAAATGGAGGCATTCCAAGGATGCTATTTCGGCCTTGTGATGATGATGATGGACTTGGATGAGTTCATCTAATCACAAGTGCACATATTCTAAGTCTTGGAATTTTTCTAAGCTTAGATGTACTCAAGGAACTTTATGAACAAAGTTTTATGTTTTAAATCCATTCCTTGAGCTAAATAATTTAGCTACTGACCTTACTTGTATTTTAAGGATTTCAATGAGATAAATTGGTTTCTAAAAGAATTTGAGTTCCTAAAATCATTCCAAGAGAAAACTAGCAACTTGTATGCATTTTAGTTCATGAGATTGTATGATTTTATCGGCTTTACATTTCGGTTCTGCCCTCTCATGTTTGGCCACTGTATAAATTCTGTTTTATGGTGTTAAAATGTGTAAAATTATGTTTGAGTGAAGCAAGGAACGATTTAGGGAAGTTTGGAAAGAACAAGTAACTAAAAAGGACTTAAAATGTGAATTCTAAAACACTTAGAATGCACAAACTTGTAATTCTGTTCCAGCATAATTGGACTTAAGGAAAATGGTTTATAATTAGTGGATATGTGTAGGAATCCCTCATAATTGGTCTAGGAGTTAATTATAAAGCCGTAGGCGAAGACGGATCTTAAAAAGGGTTTAAAACGGAAATTCTAGGACCCGTAATCATATGATAATTTTCTACCCAAAATGCATAATGCTGTTTGGAATTGTTAGTAAGCCTAAATCTTAGTGAGAATTATAAGTGATGATCTCTTAGGTGTAATAAAGATGTAATATGGGTATTAGAATAATTAGAACATAAGTTTAAGACCCGTAAGGGCAAAGCATGAAACAATATGAGATAGGAAGTGTGATGTGAGAATGAGACCGAACGAGTATGCTTGTGTTATGTATGAATGTGTTAATGTCATGAGTATGAGAATATGAGGATTCATGGTGTGTTGTGATGATAATTTTGGTATAGTATGGGCATAATGCATGAGACTATGTGATACAAATGAATAAGAGAAAGTATGTTTTTATGATTGAAAGGTTTATTTGATTGAGGAATTTATTAGACAACATGCATTATGTGAGTTATGTGGCATGACTCAAATTTGAGGAAATTTGAGGTGCAGTCGTATGCTGCCGAATTTTATCAAATTTGAGGGACTTAAGAAAGTTTTGAGAATAAGATGTTTAATGCGACATGCAGATGTACTTCTCCTGCCACGGTAAGGAGAAGATAAAACCATAAGGGTATCGACATTAGCCTGCCAAAGCAGACAAAGTCATGGTATTAACCAGTCGATGCGTTTCGAAGAAGGAAAAAGTCCCATGTTGGGTGATCCTTAGGCCCCCTACCCGTACTCTAGGAGTCAGGATTATTATGATCATGATTGTGATTCGCTTATCAAGAGGATAAGTAAGAACTAGTGACGACTAGTTAAGGTATGAGCTCATAGCCTAGTTTTAGGGGTGCATTTACTATTATGACACTTGATGTCACAAGTTTGAGAAGGAGGAATGTTGTTCATGAGAAGTTACATGCCACTTATATGATGATTAATTATTGTTCGGTTTGCCTAAAGTATTGCCATGCATTCATGTTCTATGCTGCATACATGCATTAAGATTCATCATAAAAGGCACGGACCTTGGATAATTATCTCTATGAAAAACCTCATAATGAACCTTTGCATGTTTAACCTTTTTATAATAAACCCAAGGTTCTTGGGATGTAAACGATGACACTAGGATAGAGGTTTGCCTTACTGAGATTCTTTAGCAAGATTCTCACCTTTCTCTCTCTTTCTCTTTCCGTTACGTCTTCAGACACCGATGGTGTTGTTCGTGATCTTCATTGACCCGCCCACTTAGGAGGTGCACTATGACCCCGAGCATTAGTCTTACCACTTCTAGGGTCATTGTGAGGTGCGCGTTTTTGTGTACGTGGGATGCCCGTTTGCTTTCCTTGTTCTAGCTATCGCTTCACTCCGACTTCACCTTTGGCGACGACCTGATCTTTGAGAGGATGCGACCCAGAGACGAGCGAGACCGTCATGCCCGTCCTTCTTCGGCGTACACGGACACCCCGAGTATGTTCCCGTCATCGATTGTAGGCCGATTCTTTGGAGGGTTCTTCCCTTTCGTTCCCTATGGATCTCTGGAGGTAGCGAGGACACCGTCACCCGCCGAGGCATGCAAGGTGTGTTCGATAGCCAGAGACGACCACATCATGGAGGCCACGCCGTTCCCTCGATTCCCATGCCTAGATCTCCGCTTCATTAGGCTACATCCGAGGAGCTCCGTTAGTTCGTGGGCTACATCTCCCCATCCGAGGACAGCGTCATCAGGAGGCGTGGAGGGTGAAGATAGTGATAGTTAGGAGTCTTATCTTTTGGGGATTTACCATGTACTTGCTTTTATTTTCTTTCCGTTTATGTATTTCCAGTTTCTATGTACTACAAGCTCTTCCACCTCATGTGGGTATGACTTTAATTAGTTTCCAGTTATTATATCCTAAACGATGATATCTAATATATTGAGATGTTTATTCCCATGATCAAGCGTGTGCTTTATTGTTTTTGATATTATATGTTTTACGTTTCTTGTTGTTCTTTTGTCCACGTTAGTACGCGCTTGTGGCTCACACTTTGATTTCACGTTTCGAAAATGAAAAAAATTTTACCCGTATTTTCCACTAAGGTATTTTGTAAATGAATTTTAAAAGGAGTAATAACTAATAATTAATCTTAATACATCATAGGCGTGTTGGGTTAAATATTAGGGTGTTATAGTTACGAAGGATCATCTCCCTGGCTCACCTTATGGGCCTGCCTATTGTGAAAGGATCATTTCTGAGTGTCTTATCTAACCTTTAGTATTATCATGTTATTAAGAGATGTATTGTGGGCATGTAATCATAATCTATCATAAAGCATATCATGTTCATAATTCTCATAGGTCATGCATCTTAACCAATCAATCATAATCTCATCATGCCACAATATCATCATGTCATAAATCACATAAGCAAGCATTACATCTCTTTGCATAAATCCATAAACATAATATCAATCAATATCATATAGCCATAAACATGCTCCTACCTAGTATGCCGGAAATTAAGGACCGGACTAGCTAATAATATATATATATATATATATATACTATAGCATCATTCACACAATTCAACACAAGAGCGTATAGGGCCACCAATTCTTTTTATCTTATTTAGAAGACACTATTTGCTTATTTGGGGTTCTAGTAATCGATTACATGTGCTAGTAATGGATTAGCAAAATTAAAAACTTATTCTGGGCTCAAAGAGCATCCTGGTAATCGATTATATGAGCTGGTAATCGATTACCAAAGCGAAACTTGTTAGACAGAAGAACATTATGGTAATCGATTACCCAGATCAAAAAGCTTGTTCCGGGCAAAAAGCATCCTGTTAATTGATTACATGAGCTGGTAATTAATTACTAGAACAAAAAACATGCAAAGCAATATCCTGGTAATTTATTACATGAGCTGATAATTGATTATCAGAATCCATGAAACTTTGAAAAACCCAAGTTTTAATACATTTCAAGCTACTCTTTCATTTCAAGACTATTTTTAAACATCAATCCAACATTTTTACTAATCCAAACAAGTTTTTCACTACAACTTTGTGCATCATAAAAGCAAGATTCAAGTCTCAAAAGAAAACCAACCCAACATTATATCATGGCTAAAACACATTCAATAGCCATGATCAAGATTTCCATTTTAAGATACAAGGGCAAGTCTTTGAGCTCTAGGGATTTAAGTGATGACAAAATAATAAACATGCTATGCAAACCTCATTTTAGATCTTTGTCATTATTAGGTGATGGCTTGAAACTTAAATATGATATTCAAGACTTGAAAAGTAAATATGAGAATGCAAGTTCATTTTTAAATCTTTAAAGTTTAAACAATGACTTAAAAATAAATGTGAAATGCAAGGCCTGAATTTAAACATGGAAATGCAAGTTTAGTTATTTAGTCTTTTTAAGGTGATGGCTTGAAAATAGACATGATATGCAAGGCATTGAAACATAAACATGAGATGCAAGAACTTGAAATATAAACATGATGCAAATCCATTTCTATTATCTTACTAGAGCTCATTTCAAGACTTTAAAAAATCAAAATCTCAACCCCAAATCAATCTTAACAAAATGGAAGTGAGCTTTAGAGTCTTTTGACACCATGGTTCCAAGAACCTTTTTTTATCTAGACTCACCATCAAGCTCAAAGGAAAAACCAACAATAAACCATTTTCCATATTCTTGTGAAACCAAAAATCAAGCCTTGAGCTTTAGAGGTCCAATACATGAAGGTTTTACAACTAAACATTAGGAAAATCCTCATCATCAAGCTATGGCTTTGAAACATCAAAGATAGGAAAATATTCCAAAGGAACCAATAAGTATTTTTAAGATCACCTTTTTCTAAAACCGAAAATGGACCAACCTTAAGCTCTAGAGGTCAAGCACATGGTGGTTTCACAACCATCGTTAAGATCTCTGATCATCAAGCCATGGTTTCCAACATCAAAGAGGAAAACAAGAAAATATTTCAAAGAAACCATCAACAATGAACCAAACCTTGGGTTCTAGAGGTCAAGCATATGGTGATACCAAGACCACCATCAAGATCTTTCATCATTAAGCATGGTTTCCAACCATCCATCAATGTCCAAAATCGAAAAAGGAAAGAAAAGGAAAATTCAAATCCGAAAAGGGAAGAAGAAAAACAATAACAACCCAATCATTCAATCATTATCAAATTCGAAAAATGGAAGACAAGAAATAAAAGAAAGAACTCAAAAAAAAATCCTTACCAAGTGTGCTTTGTTTGGTTGGAAATGAAGAAGCTTGATCTTGGAGATGGAAAGGTTATGTGTTTGAGAGTTAATCTAAGATAGAGGTGTGGTGGTTTAAGGTTGAGAGAGGTGGTGGAAGAGGAAGAAAAAAAATGAGAGCTTTGAGTTGGGAGGATGCAAGAGCTCTTTTTTGACACAAAACCTTTGGCCAAAGAAGCAAATGGTGAAAAATGAGAGTGTTTGGAGTGTGTAAGTGTTAAAAAGAAATGAAATATGAAAGGGAAATGGGGGAGGGAAGCCATCAGCCTTGGCCATTTAGGGGGAAATTTGACTTTTCACTTGTGTTTAGGACATAGATTAGAGATGGATTTGATTAGGAATGAGTTAGGAATTGGTAATTAGGTGTTTGGGTTAGTAATCATGTGTTTAAGGCTTTCAAGACATGATTAAGAGTGATCTTGCACACTTAGTTTGAATTAAGCTTCAACTAGTTTGAAATAAGCATGATTAGTTTGAAATTCAAATTCCAACATGTTTTCTTAATTTAAGGAATTGGAGAGAAATTTCTATTTGGTTTGATTTGACATAATGTCTTTGATTTAAGAAGGAAATTTGAACTTTCTTAATCAATCTTAAGCCTTAATTAACCTTAAACAATTAGTTAGACTCAAAATTAATAGATAAAATTAATTTATCTTTAATTAGAGCCTCATATTGCCTATGTTTCCTTAATCATTTAATAAAGCCCGTTTTACACTAAATAAGGGTAAAAATGTAAATTCACATAAGGACTCCGGGACCACTCAAAATTTCCAGATATCATGCAACACTTTGTAAGTAACATTTCAAACTCCTAGGTGATGGCGGGTTTTCCTTCACTTAATCCCTCGCTAAATTACCTCAGGGACTTTGGTAATTTCACGCACGGGAAAACCAAAAAACTGAGATTTTCATCTCTAACACATCCATTACACATTTACTCCCCTTTCAAATGTCAAACTAGCCCCTGAGGATAGCCTGGGCTGTCCTGGTTTTTGGGCAAAAATGACCTCAAAGGCATTTTGGTTATTTTTGCATGGAAAATCGGGGGTTACAAAACAAGGCTCAAGAAAATTCATGGAACTAGCCTAGGATATTAGCTTTAACATATATTTTTTCTAGCTTATGAAAATACCCATAAATATACCAAAAAATTCGTGAACAATCATTGCCAGGAAAAACTGAAAATCCAACAGCATAGAGCAAAACCACTTTTGACAAAAATGATTTTTAACATCATCCAAACACCCCACCAAAATTAATACATCACTATCCATATATTATCAACCAATAAAATCAAAAATTTTGGAATAATACTAATCAGAAAGTTCATAATAAATTTGGAAGGAAAAGGCAAAAGAAAACCTACTCTTGGAAGCTAGTGTATCCTTGGCTCTTTAATGCTCCAAGATGGATTCCCTTCACTCCAAAGCTCCTAAATCAAACCCAAGCCCTTCCTAATTAGTGAGGAAGTGATATGTCAAGGTGAGGATTGATGGAGAATTGAAATTTTAATCGTTAGATTGAAAGATTATGAGGAGTAGAACAAGTTTTGTTAAAGAATCTTGGTGTTTTAGTGATTTTGAGCTAGGGTTTTTGAAGCTTGAAGCTTATTAATGGAGGTTTGAGATGAAGAACAATGCAGGAAGGGTTCTTGAGGCTTGGCCAAAATTGATGATGATGGAGTGATAAGGTTGGTGGTTTTATGTTTATCTTGATATAAATGTAGTATTTATGTAGTTAAAGTGTAATTTTCTTTCTTTTTGGGAAAGAAATTATATGAATGGCTTGGATTTGATTGGATAGTCAAAGAATTAATCTTTTCCATCCACTTGGCTCAAGATAAGTGGCTCACTTTAACTTGGGGAGCAAGTAGCTTTTTGGTGTGAAAATCATACACCGAAATTCCACTAAACGGATGAGATATTGGCTCCGAGTAAAATATAATAAATGAAAGGCCATGATTGAAACTTACTTTTCAAGTTTCAATCCTTTCCATCCACTTGGCATAAAGTGGTTAGCAAAGGTTACTTGGCTACCAATAACTTGTACGGTGTTAAAAACCGCACATCAAAACTCTACCGAACGGGTAAAACACCATACCTGGGCAGTCAAACATTATCCAAAAATTAATTCTAGGTATAACTTCTCATTCCTTATCATTTCTAACCTTAACCCTCTCTTTTCTAGTCCGGGCATTTCTTGGTCCTGGATCTAGGGTTTCGGTTATGTTGACGAGCCTGGGGCCTGTAAGGTTACTATTCACCTATGGCCCGAAATTTTTTTTTTAACATGTCTGTTTGCCACCCTCACCATTGCTAAACTATCAGATTTTTGAAATTATGACTAATAAAGCTCAAATTAATTTTTAAATAATTTTCAGGTGTTACAGAACTCACTCGTTACTTTTATTTGACCTAACATAATACCTTGAGAAGTCATAGACATATCTAAACTAAGCTTCTTAAAGCCTTCAGCTAGTTCCATCTCTTTAATCATCAAACAGTCTTACACTTAATAATTTCTTGCTAAGTGCATCGGCAACAACATTCGCCTTGCCTGGATGGTAATTCAGACTAAACTCATAATCCTTGAGGAACTCCATCCATCTCCTTTACCTCATATTCAACTTTTTCTTGTCAAAGAGATATTTTAAGTTTTTATGGTCAAGAAGAATATTAAACTCACACCATATAGATGATGTCGCCAGATCTTTAGAGCAAAAACCATAGCCGCAAGTTCAAGGTCATGAGTTGAGTAGTTTACTTCGTGTGGTTTCAATTGTCGAGAAGCATAGGTGACCACGTTTCGATTCTACATCAACACACTTCGTAAACCCTTACTAAAAGCATCATAATAAACCTCAAAGGGTTCATGAGGATCTGTAATACTAAAACTAGAGCCATGGTCAACTTTTGCTTTAACTCCTGGAAACTATTTTCACATTCTATATCCATTTGAATGGAGCGTTCTTTCGGGTTAGCTTCGTTAAAGGTCAGGCTATATAAGAAAAACTCATGATAAAGTGCTTATAGTATCCAGTTGACCCTAGGAAACTTCGAATCTCAGTGACGTTGTTGGTCGTTCCTAATGCAATCCTCATTCCCCTCCTGGGATCTAAAAAATCCCCCTTGTGATACTACATGACCTAGAAATCTAACCTCTTCCATCCAGAACTCACATGTTAACAGCTAGCATGCAACTTCCTCTCTCTTAGGATTTGTAACACAATCCTAATGTTCCGCATATTCTTCCTCAGTCCTTGAATAGATAAGTATATCGTCTATAAAGACAACTACAAATTTATCCAAGTAAGTATGAAAGATTCGGTTCATATAATCCATAAATATAGGTGGAGCATTGGTTAGTCCAAAAGACATCACCTTATACTCATAATGTCCATATCAAGTCCTAAAAGCAATTTTGGGAATATCCTAATCCCGAACTTTAATTTGATGATAGCCTATGTAACACCCTGAAAATTATTTAAAAATTAATTTGAGCTTTATTAGTCATAATTTCAAAAATTTGACAGTTTTAACAATATGAGGATGGCCTAATGGATGTGTTAAAAAAACAAATTTCTAGCCGGATGAATAATGACCTTGCGAGTCCCACGTGCTCGGACAGCAAAAACCCTAGATTTGGACCAAAAATGCCCGAGACTGAGAAAAGAGAGGGTTAAGGTTAGAAATGATAAGGAATGACAAGTTATACCTAGAATTAATTTTGGGTAATTTTGACTACCGGGATGGTGTTTCCCATTCGGTAGAGTTTTGATGTGCGATTTTTAACACCATACAAGTTACTTGGTGGCCAAGTAACCTTTACCAACCACTTTATGCCAAGTGGATGGCAAGGATTGAAACTTGAAAAGTAAGCTTCAATCATGACCTTTCATTTATTATATTTTACTCGGAGCCAATATCTCATCCATTCGGTAAAATTTTGGTGTGCAGTTTTAACATGAAAGATAGTTTAATCATTATATATGGATAATGTATATCCATTTAAGCCAAGTGTAAGGCTAAGATTTAATCTTGGTTTACAAGATTAAATCCTAGCCATCCATTTGTTTTTCTTTTCTTTTAAGAATTACATATTTATATTATATGATATCTACACTTTAACACAAGACATACAAGAAAAGCAACCTTGTCACTCCATCATCATCAATTTTGGCCAGCCCACTCAAGAAACACCTCCTCCACTGTTCTTTCTTCCAAACCTTCATTCGTGCTTTCAAATCCCTAAACCATTAGCTCAAAATCACTAAAACATCAAGATCCCTTCATAAAATTTGCTCTACTCATCAAGATCTATCAATCCAACCAATTGGAATTTGAAATCCTCACCACTTCTCACTTTAATATCACATACTCTAATGCCTAAGGGATGGTTTGGTGTTGGTTTGAGGGCTTTGAAGTGGAAGGAGTTAATCTTGGAGAGGTTGGAGCCAAGGATCCATTAGACACCAAAAGTAGGGCATTTTAAACCTCTTTTACTTCAGCTTTATTTTTGTGCTTTTCTTACTGATTTCACTAAATATTTTTAGTTGAATTGGTTTATAATATACTAATAGTAATGTGTTAATTTTGATAGAGTAGTTTGATGTTGTGAGAAATCATTTTTGTGAAAAGAGATTTTAAATCATGCTACTAGATTTTTGATTTTTGTATAGGCAGCCACTGATCATGAATTTTCTGAGGGAATTGTGGGATTTTCATGAGCTAGAAAAAAATATATGTTGAATCTAACATCCTAAACTAGTTCCAAAAATTTTCTTGAGCTCTGTTTTTGACTCCTAATGCTTTGAAAAAATCAAGAACCAAATGGTATCCATGCTGCATGGATTATTGGAACCGAAGCTGCAAATTTGTCTAATTTTTCTACCATAGCAAATGATTGAATTTTCCTTTGAAATTTTTACTGAGTGTTAATAACATCTTGAAGTGTAACTGTGATGTTTATTTGAATTTATTCAATCATTTGCTAGGGTTAAACATTAGCAATTTCAGATTCTAAGTAAGGTTAAGTGGTTTTTGAGCATGAAATCGTCTAATTTTGTTAACATAGTTAGAGAATCTTTTTGGTTTGAAATTTTTGTGAAACCTTGTGGACACATTGAAGTGTCTTGAGAATTTTTATAGCCTTTTAATTGATTGTTTGATGTGAAAATAAATTGTACTACGAATATTGAAATCTACCATTGTCCTGAAAATGAATTGATGAAATAATGGCATCTTGTACTAGTATGACATGAAAGAAGAATATGAATATGAATAATTGAGCATGTGAACTTATTGATGAGGTTAGGCACACATAGATATGAATGCTTATTACAATTGCTCATATGCGAAAGAAAAACATAAGATTATGTTTCTTGGGCTAGAGAAAGTAAATCCATTTATTGGGAAAGTAAACCTGACTACCAAGAAAAGCATAAGATTATGTTTCTTGGGCTGGAAAAAAATTGTTTGTCAGGGAAAGTAAACCTAACTACCAAGAAAAGCATAAGGTTTATAATTCTTGGGCTGGAAAAGGTAAATCTGATTTATGAGAAAAGTAAACCTGACTACCCTTGAATTGAGTCGAGAGTAAAATTGGCTAGGAATAGGTCTGTGTGAGAATTGGAGAAAGTAAATCCAATGATCATGTATAGGAATGAGCTAATCCTAAAATAGTCTATTACCCTAAAGTATTCTTTTATCTTATGTGCTAAGTGAAGAATTTTAGTATCAATATTGAGGCCAATATGTTATGTTGTGATTTAGTACTATAGGGTTTATATAATGTTGAGTAGATATGTGTTAAAAGCTACCCACTTCAGGATGATTTAGAGGAACATAATATGTATTGTATGATCGCTCCAATAAATCGACTGGAATGTGAATTTCTATAGTTTAGTTGTGGGAACTCATATATATATTGTACACGGTTATATATATATATATATATATATATATATATATATATATATGTGTGTGTGTGTGTGTGTGTGTGTGTGTGTGTGTGTGTTGTAAATGTAGTGAAGAACATATGTTAACTAAAGCTCATAGAATAGCTTCCTTTTGTACTTGACTTGTATTAAATAAATATGTTGTTTCTTGCTATATATTTTGATAGAATCACGAGTTAGTCAATACATGATTTGACCGATTCTTGCTATAGATAATTAAGAAACGTTCGCAAATCTATAAGTAACAACTCTCGAGTACGATGCCATGAGTTAAGGATGAGGTTGTACTTGGGAGGATGTTATAGCCTGATCTAAGATCAATCTTGGAGAACACAGATGCCCCTCTCAATTGATCCATGAGGTCGTCAATTCTTCACAAAGGGTACTTGTTTTTTATCGTCACCTCATTCAACTGCCTATAGTCCATACAAAGTCTCATACCCCCATCCTTTTTCTTTACTAGAAGAAGGGGCTCCCGTGAAGAAGCACTTGGTCTAATGAAATGTTTCCCTAATAGTTCTTCAATTTGTGACTTTAATTCCTTCAACTCTAAAGGTGATATCCTATAAGGAGCAATTAAGATAGGACTCGTTCCTGAACTAACTCAATGGAGAATGCAATCTCCTTTTCAAGAGGAACATTTGGAATATCCTCTGGAAGACATTCGGATACTTTCACAATTGAAATCTTACTCAACTCATGGTCAACTTTCGTTTCACTACTCGAGAGAAGAACATATTCCTGACGGTCTACCTTACTAGGGTTAGGTGTCACTAGGTCTAAGTAAAAAGAAAAAAAATCAGGGGTGGAAAGTGAGTTAGAAAGAAACACAAGCTTTATTTGGACAATGTAAAAGAACATTGTTAGGTACCAACCAATCCATACCTAAGATTACATCTAAACTAAACAAGGGAAGATAAACCAGGTTAGCAGTAAACCTTCTAATAGCTATTGAAGAGGAAGATTCATTCATGCATAACAAGTTCTAATAGGACCAATAGTAGGAGTGGATACAAGGAGATCATAAAGTAATTCAGAACATAGTTAATTGTAACTTTTGTACCAGTCATGGGATATGAAAGAATGAGTGGCACCCGAATCATATAGTACTCCTAGGTATTACCATTTATTTCACACTTACCTCAGACCAGATTGACAGATTGAGAGGCTTCCTTGGCATTTATGGTAAAAACACGTCCATGTTGTTGTGGCTTGGGGGGGGTTGCTGAACTTTCTTGTTAGGGCATTCAAATATCTTGTGTCCTGGTTTCCCATATCTGAAGCAAACAATTTGTGTTGTCCTGGAAGGCCTTTGTGATATTTCCCATTTAGGGCACTCTTGTCTTATCTTTGGTCTTGGGGATTGAAGTTGCTTTCCTTTATTGTTGTTGTGATTAGATGGAAATCTCCCCCAGACTGGTTTATAGGCTTGAATTGGGGGCCCTGGGTGCTAATCCTCTCCTAGTATTGCCTTGTGCACACTGGAAACTTGCTAAACTTCTTGTTGGACTCCTCGCATACCGGCATTTATTTACCAAAGTAGGATACTCTCTGATCTCTAAGAGACTTATAACCTTCTATATCTTCATGTAGACCCCCTTCATATTTCATGCACTTCCAGGCTTCATCTGGGTCACATTGATAAATTGGAGAAACTCAGAGCTCTTCAATTTAGCGGCATACTTTGCTACACTCATAGGTCCTTGTTTAAGAGCCATAAACTCTAACTCTTTCGCATTCCTCACAGAAGGGGAAGTACTTATGGTAGAAAGCCTCTTTGAAAATATTCCAGGTAACTTCAGCCTAGGAAGCCTCAAATAATCCATTGGTGCCAACCCACCAAAATTCCATATCTGCTTCTAGCATGTAGGTGGCAAAAGCCACCTTTTGGATCTCTGTGTAAGGAAGAATTGAGAAATATTCTCCATAGCCTTAATCCATTCTTCTGCTTCCAGGGATTGAAAGCTCCTTGAAAGGTGAGGGGTTCGCTTTCCTAAACTCAGGAAATTTTTTATATTCCCCATCCACTTCATTTCCTCCCAGGTTACTAGCGGGTTTTACTCCTCATTGTAGTTCAGTCTTTCCATCATTCGGTTAGCAACCGCAGCTTGTTCTCTCATTGCCGCAGCCATCTCATGAAAAGCATCTACATGTCGACTTCATTTCCAGCTGATCCTAGTACGCGATATTAAGTCATTGATTCCTATCACACCAAACAAAGTATTGAGTTATTAGGCTCAATATCAGCTAAGTGTGGTAGTAACCCACAACATTCTCAACTAGCAATCACACACACACACATATAGACATATATATTGTCACGAGCCGATCTGGGCACGTGATCGCACGTGAGAAATCTCATTCTCACGTCAGCCTAGGGACCTATTGAATGTCTCTATATGCATGCTATGTTCTTACAATTCATGAAAAATAGAAAATTTGTCTTTTTCTATATACAAATCACCTCTTCTCTGTAATCAAAATAATCATATTAGAAAACTCATAATGTCTTTTTAGTTCCAAAATCACAAAATTATTAATATAATTGAAATAGACTTTAAAGTTCAATCATAATATGTTGAATGCAAACATCCTATACCCTAGGTCCAGGACCCTACCTGCACTTGTCCGGAGTACTCTAAATAACCCATAAAGCATGTCTCACCCCAAGTGAAGCTTACTATCTGACTCTTTCTATGGCTGAGAGAATTTGCAGTAGTTGCTCTATCTACAAAAAAATAAGAGAAATGAGAGGGGTGAGTTTTGATACCAAAATTAAGTGAGTCCTTACCTAAAACCCCTTTCATGGGACGTCAAAGAAATAATGCATGAAATCATAATAACATCAATAGTATTTGAAATCATACATAATCAAGTATACGTACATTTTATATATCCATATTCAAATCATTATTTTATAAACTCAAAACCATTTTCTCAATTCACTTTCATACCTGAAATCATACAAGTTCATAATGTAATAGCTTCTAGAGAAATAGTAATGTATAGTCTAAAATATCATAACAATAAACAATAACAGAAAAATGGGTGCTCAATTCCTCGTGAACAAGAGACCTTAACTGAGATTTTAATGGTTCCTTGTGAACCATGCCCCTTGTGGGCTCATTTATTTTCTGGATAGATTGCCCTCGTGGGCTTGTTTATTCTGAATGGATTGCCCCTCATAGGCTTATAATTATCTGAATAGATTCCCCACATGAGCTTATTGTCCTACTAAGAGCTTTGAACCTTTATAACTCTAATTGTTTGACCTTAGCATAATTGTGACTATGAAATCATACATAGTGATTTCAAGTCCACAGAATATGTTTCTCTAACTATTCTGAGTCATACATAGATTCATACTCTAAAGTCCTTTTATGTCTAAATTTCTAGATTATTTCTTATTGACAGAAACTCGTGGTACTTTGAGAACTTTGAATCCACTTGATTCTAAAGCTGACTTTAGCATAACCGTGGCTATGGAACCATGTCCAAGGGATCACCCTCATAGACATTGTGATTCCATACCTCCACAGAATATGTAGCCGTCAACTATTCTAATCTCATGAAGATTCAAGCTCTAAAACCCTTTTATTGATTATCAAAAACATCATTTAACTATCAAGCTTTGTATAACTAGAAAACTTAATTTCATGCTTGAAATAACAAGGTTTAAACTATAATTCTAATCTTTTCTCTAAACTTCGTATCTAGGTATAAAACCATAGCATTAACATACACCAGTTCCATAATTCATTAAAACACTCATACAAGCTTCTAACAGTTATATATCATCAATTCTGCTTAAAATCATTTCATCAAACATGGTCCTATGAGTTTTATCAAAATCAGTTTCATGCTCTAAACCAGGAATTCTAAAACATATTAACCAATAGCAAACTTCAATCCTTATAAAGTATTTCTCTAAAATTAAGCAGTGAATCATAATTTTCATGAAAATAATAATAATGAACAACATAGAAGTCACAGATGTGAATCCACTCACCTGGAGGGGTGGAATATGTAGAAACCACACTAACAGGCTTTGGGGAGCGAAATTGACACCATTATTTGACATAGAAGCATTAGAACTCTAAATTAACCTCTAAAACTTCTAAAATGCCCAAGAATCTATCTCTAACAAGATGGAAAACTTCTTTCCTTGAGGAGCATGGAGAACCATCCTTAACCCAAGAAAACTTGAAGGAAATGTAGCAAAACTAACAAAATAGCATACCTTTAAGCTTGAAGGATTGAAAATTCCAAGTTAAACTTGAGAGAAATGGAAGAAAATGGAGTTTTGATGGTGAAAATGGGATGAGAATCGAGGTTTTCGTAAAGGAGGGGAGATAAGCATTTTGGAATATTTTGGACCCCGGAAGAGGGTATTTATAATTCTATTGAGCGCTAGCACTCATGAGCTTTGCGGCGCTCACTAGAGAGCGTCCAACTCATCATTCACCCTTACTATTCCTGACCACCGGCACTCACAGAATATTTACATTTCTTAATTTTAAGTTAACTAACTTTAAAACATAAATGTAAATAAGAAAATACCCCATTTGGATTCAAATAAAATATTAGAAAATAAAAATCCCAACAAATCAAAATCTAATTTTTGGGTTTTAGTTCAAATTGGAATCCTTACGATTTTACAAACTTTTGGGCTAAAACGGAAGGTTTAAAGATTTCATAAAATTTATTAAAAATCACTCTTTAACTAATTACCGGGACTTTTAATCCCAAGAAATGGTTTTATCATATAGCCCTCTAAGGGCGTATAAGTCTAGACTTAGCGAAATTTAGGATTCAAAATGACAGATAAGGGTAACTGGCACCCTTTTTGGTTCAAAAAATTTTCTAATCATTTTATTTAAAAACTTGGGGTATTATATATATATATAATCATAATGCATGACACTTACTATAGAAACATAGTCGGCCCAATCCTCAAGCTTATAGGATAGTCCCTCTAGACCATAATGTACCAAGCCTCCTAATTACCATTCTATCATTAATTTAAGGCATTCTCACCATTCTAGCACCTTGGCATATTTACCATTCCAGTAACAACATTTAATTTCCTTACCAAATGGTCAATTCAAGGGCCACAAAATTCTCGATGACACTTCAATGTGTCTAAGAGGCCCTGAAAATTTCAGCAAACAAAGTTCTCTAACCATGTTAACCAAATTGTACAAGTTTAGTAGTTGGAGACCACTTATTCAGTCAAACCAGGATTCTCATAATTTTTAACCCTAACAAATGATTGAGTTAATTCAAAATAAAATTCACGGTGATATTTCAATATATTATCCACTTCCTGTAAAAATTTCAAAGTGTGGATCAATCATTTGCTATGGTAATAAAATTAGACAATTTTACAGCTTCAGTTTCAATAATTTAGACAACATAAGTACCATTTCGATCTCCAATTTTTTTAAGGTAGTATACCTTACCTTAAAACCAATACTCAAGACAATTCATGTTGTTAGTTTAAGATATTATCTTCCACATAGAATTTTTCTTGCTCATAAACATGGTCATAAATATGTCTAAAAATTCACAAAATTTTGTTGTCTCAGCCAAACCAAAAATCCAGCAATCTAGTCAAAACTTCTTTTGACAAAAATGACTTTCTAACCTTATCCAAACACTCCACCAAAATTAACACATCAATATCAACATATTATCAACCAATATAACTAGAAATTTTAGACCAAAATCAATCAGAAATTCTCAGAAAACTTTTGAAAGAAAAAGGCCAAAGGAAAACCCTACTCTTGGAAGCTAGTGTTTCCTTGTCTCTAGTTTGCTCTAAGATGGAAGTCCTTCACTTCAAAGCACCTAGAACACACCCAAATCCTTCTCTAATCAGTGAGGTGTAAGGTAATAAGATGAGGTTTGGAGATTTTAATCGGTTATACTTGTAGGGGTTGAAGTGTAGAACAAGTTTAGTGAATGGAGATTTTGATTTTGACAAGGTTTAGTTTAGGATTTTTGAGTTTGAAAATCAAGGTTATCAAGGTTTTTTAAGAAGAGCAAATGGAGTCCTTGCTGGTTTTCTTGTTGGCCAAAGCTTAGGGAGGAATTTATTAAAGTTAGGTGTGTCATCTTGATCTTATAAGATGTGATATTATTGGTTTATCATAAAGCATAATTCTTTTCATTAAAAGAAATTAATATCAATGGCTAAGATTTGATCTTTCATCCAAGATCAAATCTTAGCCATTCATTTGGCATTCAAAGGGATAAACTTCATTATTTTGTAGAGATTAACTAGCCTTCTGTGTTAGAAATCGCACACCAAAATTTCACCGAACTGGTAAACCCGTAAAATAGTAGATATTACCTGAAAATTAATTCTAAGTATGAATTTTTCATTTCCAAATATTTCTATCCTTATTCCCATGTTTTCCCAATTTTCAAGCACCTTCGGGTTCCAAATCTAGGGTTTCGTCTGTCTTGATGGGCCTGCCCGCAAAAATACTATTCACATTTTTTATTCTCATCATTTCTATGTCTATCGGAATCTTAATATTCTCATTAGCAAAGCCTTAATTAATTTCTGAATAAAAAGAAATTAGGGTGTTATAGGTTTTGCATTTTTCACAGAAAAGTTCCACTAATTGAGGATTTGCGCTTCGTAAGAAAAGTTGCTTTGATGGAGGGTTTGTAGTTTTCATTAGAAAAGTTGCATTAATGATGTTATGTTCCATGAGTAGTAGCTGTAAGTGAGGATAACTTGTGTGGAAAATCTTCCTAGCAGTGTGGTATTAGGCGGTGTGTTCAATGAAAAATGGTAGATTTGTTTGAGATTTGTTGATATTGGTGATTGTATTTCTCATTAAATTAATGGATTGATTTGTGATGTCGTGAATATAGGCAATTGAGACGAAGCGTTATTTTCTTGCATTCATTTGCTTTGTTGATTTGATAAATCTATGTAACGGGAAATTATTTCCCAACCTCACCTTCTCTACCTTCCCATATCTTTCCCCTATTTGCAACACTTCCCCAGCCAACTGATGAATTAGGGTGGAAAATCAAAATAAAGATGGAGGTGCAATAACAGGGAGAATCGAGGGCAGCTGTTTGGCTAATTTTTCTTCTTGTTATGGCTCCTGGAGTCCAATGGGGCAATGCGGCTTGCGACCTAACGTCATTAGTTGTCAGTGAACCATGTGATTTTGTTTCACAGGACAATTCCGGTCTATAATGGTTGTAGAGTAGCCATATCTGCAATATTGTGGCAATGATAAGTGATGCAGTCTCCATTTAAATACACTGATGGATTTATTGGACAGGAGAGGGTGCTAAGATATACCATAATAACTTTTAGATTCCTAGTAAAATTTTATTAGGTAGAAGGATTTTGTTAAAGACAACCAAGTCTCACAAAATCTTAACTTAGGTAAAGATACACCAATAATTTCAAATTTCTAACACAGGCTCATGCAAGAGTTATTTGGACTTGAAGATTGAAAAATGTATAGCTCATTTTGTGTTTAAATTTAACTTTTTATTACAAAAGTAATTTAACAATGATCAAATTTTTTACCAATATGTCTCTTATTCTCTGATATCTTGCCAACAAACAAATTAAGGACTATTATGTCACATGTATATTTTAGAAAATAAAGTGATACAAAGAATCTTTTAGGCAGTGAACTAATGTCATTGTATGTTTCATATGGACTAATTAACTGTTGCCAATAATATATTAAAGAGTAAACTGATGTTACATATGTATTAACAAATGACCAAATTGCTAGTTTATTAAAAAAAATAGAAAAGAATAAATTGAAACACACACACATATATATATATATATATATATATATATATATATATATAATATAAGCATACAAACAAGCTCGTGTTTTTTTAATAATCAAATTGAAATAATAGGCTAGTTTGCAAGGCAGTAGATCACAACGTGTTTAACCCGAAAATTAATCCAATAAAAAAAAATTCACGTTTAAATGTGCCTATAATTTACTTGGTACGTCCTGACCTATGTAAATTTTGAATTATGCAAGTTAGACTGCATACTCTAATTTATGTATCCACCTCTATAAGTTGAAAAAAAAATCTAAATTAGTTAAAATATATAGAAAAAAAAACTCGACAACTAAATTTAAAACCAACTCTAAAAAATTATATTATTAAGTACAAATTTTTGAATCATTTTACATGTAACCAATGTTTTAGCTATTCTCAAAAGAAAGCATTTCAAAACAGCATACCAACATCTCTATAACAAATTTCAACAGGCAAGTTTGTCAATTCGCTCAACCCCATACCTAAATAATTTGGGATATATTTCAATATTATCCAAAACAGAGAAATTGTTATAAAGGAAATAGGATGAATATATCACTTTGGTTAGTTCCTAAGTAATCAACATAATTTTGCCACTTTAATGAATGTTTGTACCTCTTGGCTCCAACTAAAGGTAACATAACACTCAACTTGGTCTAAATCAAAGTTTGCCTGGCTAACATCTAACTCCTAAAAGATAAAGCTATCTTACATTATAACCCTTTCAAATCAAAGTGAGAAAACTAGTATAAAGTAAGATTCCCGTGACATTAATAAAAGTGAATAAATAAAGGCACATTAGTATCTTGGTTTAAAGACTAGGCGCAGAAAACTAGAACAAATTTGCCACATAATGTCTTGGGTTTTGATAGGATTTCGCTGCCCTTGTTATGGCTAAGTTTTATCCTTAATCTGAAAGTGCTTTCAGTGCACTTTGATTGCACCCGGTTTCTATGTGAGAAATTATTGGATGATTATGGCACACTAGTTTCTACTCATTTATAGAATGACATTTTGGCTTTAGATAATAGAGAATCTATCGTTATCTTATATATTTATATAAATTATTGTGGATTTAATTTTTATACATTAATAGTGTAAAAATTTTTTATAGTATCATTCAAATATTTATTATTACATTAATAAATATGATTATCTTTCTCACTCTATACTTGAATGGTTACATAAATGAAAGATTTAGGGTGGTTTGGTAATGTTCTTTAGTTGGGTGGTTTGGCTTATGAAAAGCAAAAGCTAATTTTTTCTATTCAGGAAACCAAAATATTAGGGTGCTTTTGCTCCCAACTTTTAAAAGCCAGGGTGCTTTTAAGAGCATCTTATATGATACTTTCCAGAGCTAGTTTATGCTTTTCAAAATTAAAAAAAATTCAAAAGACTAATATAATCCTTGAACTTTAATAAAAATCCAACTTTATCCTTCCACTAAGGCTTTTAGTTTTTAATTCTTCCCACAAATATTTATGCCCATTATAGTTGTTTTATATTTTGAGAGCAACTTTATAATACATCTACTAAACATGATTTTAATGGCTCCTGGTTATTAAGAGTATCTTTGTATTATTATCACAACTCGATTTGGATTGTGATCGACACTGAGGAATCCTATCTCACGTAAGTTTCGTGATTGCTATGCTGTACTATATGCATATTTTATTCAAAACATCAAAGTAAAATCATAAATCAATTTCTATATTTAACTCGTAATGAATCTGAATAACCCTTTTTCCATAAATAAAAAATGAAACCTAACTATAACATAAATCAATCTGAGTTACTCATTTATAAAAAGTATCATGAAACACTATACTTTTCAAATACAAAATAAATCATGGTATACAAATTGCAAAACATGAATATATGTATGCATGTGGTCCGGGACCCTATCCAACACCACTTGGAGCACTCTATCATGACAAAATACTTCATGGTGACGTGAAGCTCACCTAAAAATAAAAGCTACTGTTGTGGAGGAGGATATGGAGGATCTAAAACGACTACTAAATCTATGAGAAAAAGGGAAAAGAGGGAGGGGTGAGTTTTATCATAAAATAGTTAGTGGATCCTCACCCATAACCATACATGTGATAAAAAGAAAATACATAAAATAGTAATGCAACAACCATAAAACACTTAATTTAAATTTGCAATATAGTCATAAAAATTCATATTTCACGGAAAACATGAAAATCATCTCTATTTTCATAAGAATTACTAAAAGAACAAACTATCAATAAACTAAAGGGTCGGTGCTCAGTCCTTCATGAACAAGAACCCTTAATTGAGATCTTGATGATTCCTCTCGAACCGCGTCCCTTGTGAACTGATCTAAAATGTGGATAAATGCCCATCGCGGGCCTTGGTATACCAAGGTTAATGAAATAACTACAGTTAACTCACAATTATTTTCCTTCAGTTGTTCCCTAATCTAAAATCAAACTAAAGTCATAAAATAGGGTTCTATAATCTCTAGGTTCAATGCTTCTCAGTTTCCATAAATAAACGTAAAACTTCACATTTACTTTTCATCAACACCACCAATATCCATCATTACAAAAGGTAAATTAAATAGTATGAGTAAGCAAAAATTGCACAAGGAAGGTTTATACTAGTTCAACCAATCTTGCCTACATCCAGTTCATAACAATCTTTAGAGTTCCGTGAAATCCTTTTTCACCTCTAGAAAGAAGTTCAGCCTTTGCTTAACATTCTCAAGGTAACTCACGTGACCACTATCTCACTCTACTATCACTTCCAAGTAGCCTTTGACTAGTTCTCCAAGCATACCTCACAATGATCACTACTAGATCAGGGTATAATGATTTGTTAAAGGTTGGTTCTCTCCAACAAAAAACACTCAAGTTTTCTATAGATGAAACAATATAAGTTCTAAAACTTTGAGTGACTTCTTTCTAATTTGTTCTTCCTAAGAAGAATGTGTTTTCCAATCTGAATTAAAAAGAAGATTTCTACAGAGACATAAACTAATTACAAGATGTAATATTTTTTGTAGAAGACGAAGAAGGATTTGGGTTTTTACAAGTCTTTCAAAGATTCAGCAAAAGTCTTGAGTTGTAAGCACTTAACATCCTTTTATACTTGATCTTCAAATCAGACCGTTGCCCTTTCATTTACCTTCCACTTGACATGTGTAGATCTGCTTTTGTGTCCTAGGAAAAGCCATCTAGAAGAGTAGCTCAGTTGTGTTAGGACTACTTTTGCAGGCATAGAGACCGTTGTCAAATAGGAGGTTTCTGAGTGATACTTCAGAACCAAGTTTTTACTTTTGGGCCAGGGTTTCTAATCACATTCTTCTAGAAGCTTGGACGTTTGACCAAGCTAAAAGGATAGATGTCATTGTCAGCCTTTTTTGGGTGTTGACTTTAATTTAAAACTTGAAATTTCCCTCATTTTCTACAAAAGGTATATTTTTCTTATAACACCCTTTCTAATAGGTGTTTGATCTTCAATTCTTCAATCTAAGCATCATAGATATCTTTTTCATGAGATTGAAGATTGCATTCATGTCTTGTATTTGAGAATGATGAATTTCTTCATTGATTAGCACTTTCTGAGTGTGTAAACTATTTTCTAAGACCTGGACTTGGTTTATAAACTAGAAAATCCTTTCTCGTGTGACCAATATATACACCTTCTTTCAGAGCTATTTTTCACATCGTTTAAGTTCTAAGTCTCTTTGAATGAGATTATAAACATGTTAAAACATGTCATTGTGAAAAATTCACTCATTGATTAAACTGATATGTTTATGAAATGGTCCTGTAAGCACTATAGAAACTCAAGTAAAATATTAGTCCATTCTTCAACGTATTTTATCAAAAAAAATTTTGTTGTCATTCAAAACCTTAAGTGTTGAAGCTTTATGAAGGGTTATGGAGCTAGCAATCTCTCCCTTTTTGATGATGACAAACCAAATTTTGAGAAAATCTTTTAGAATTAAAAAAAAAATTCAATACAAGGATCTTAAATAAGAGTTTTGAGATAAAACGAAGATATATAACTGGAAAGAATCTTTGCCCGGATTTAGATTTAGCATTGTATACACGCCCAAGAATTTTTCAGGATACAAGAGATGGTAGAAATTTTAGAAAGTAGCTAGCCCAAGGTTTCTTGTAGATTTTATCATGATACAGATTAACCTTAGTAAGCTAGAATCAGAGCTATATTTGAAAACGACTTTCTAAATGAAGTCAGAACATTTTGATTAAAAAATAGATTGACTTTTAATGATATTGTTACTTTCTAAACTAAAATGATAAAAAGAATCTAAGTATATATCACTACAAGAAACATGTGAGCTCACAGATTTTATCGATCATTTTGGGTAAATGACAGAAAACGTGAGCCAAAACAATTTTTTTGGTTTTCGTCATTATTACGGATTTTTCCGTCAATAATTAACTTAAATTATGTGTTTTCAAAAATTTAATTTTATCGATGGATTTTTCCGTCAATAATTAAAAAATTTTCTGAAATTCATTTTTAGCGATGGAAAATAATTTGCCGGAAATTTTTAAGTGAATGCCATGTGTTCCAAGGAGTTACTGGTGGAATTTTTCCGTTAGTGATTCAAAATTTCGCCAGTAACTTAAAAAGAAAAGGGATGAGTTTCATTTGTTTTTCTCTCTCACTCTTTGTGACTCTCTCTCTCTCTCCTCTCGGTAAAACACCGCCCAACGCTGCCCCCGCCCAATGCCGCCAGCACCCAACCCCACCGCCCGCCCAACGCTGCCAGCCACCCAAAGCTGCTGCCTGCGCTCAACGAGGAGGAAGGCCATCGTTGCACCGCCAGTCTCTCCTCCTTGGAGGGCCTTTGCCGCACCAGATTTGGAGGAAGGCTAAGGCCCATCGTCGTGCCGCTGGTCTCTCCGCCTTCAAGGGCCCTTCACCGTGATGGATCTGGAGGAAGTCCGCTGCGTCGTGCCACGCCGCTCTGGAGGAAGTCCAACCCGCGACACTCTCTCATCTCAAGTGCACCAACACCGTCTCGTGTACAATGAATCTCAGTATTTTTTTATGCCAGTCTAAAAAATATCATTTAATCTATTTATCAAATTTGATTTACTAATTTTCTTTAACTGCTGACTGTTGATAAGCACCATATTTATCTAAGAAAAAATTCTGGGAACTATATGTTGGAATGTTATATTTGATCCTGAAAATAAAGTGGAAAGAATGAAATTGGGCTTGGCTTGTAGATGAAGATGTTACTTGTGTTATTTTTTCTTTTGATTAAAAAGTTTATTGTCCGGTTACTGTCAAAGAAAAGATGCAAGATGCTTATAAAGTGTGGTAATGGCATTTAATAATAGTTCTAAGAATCCTTACTTCCCGAAAGAAGAAAGAGGGCTAGAAGTAAAATGCATCTTCGAGTTTTCATGTAATAACTATGCAATTGTGTGTTGTAAACTTGTAATATTAGATGTTAATGTGGACCTGTTCTTTTTCGTTTGAGATTAATATAATTTATTATTCATGTTGCTATTGGTTTATTCATGTTGTTTGTCCATCTATTTTGTGCTATTCTCTATTGTAGTTTCGGAATCTCTTAAATGCCACCTTGCTTGGCCAATACTGACACCCCATTCTAGTGACTCATCCTGCGATATCCACTGTAGTTTGAGAAGAGGAACCATTCTTCTCCTTAAAAAATTTTTGAGCAATTCACTTGATGAATTCAAGTCCTGTATAGGCTAATGTGCAACTTGCTTCCTAGATTTTCTTAATGGGATTCTCCTCCATAATCTTGTATTCATGGCTATCCAGTTTGTATCTTTTGCGAATAAAATTTAGTTTATATGGGTGATAACTTCTGTGTTTTACTTCTTTCTCACATAGAAGTGATGTCTTGTATCAAAAGCCTAATCAATGGGTCATGATATTTTAGTTTAAACTAAGAATTGGTGTATGCTTTATATATACCTTGCTTTCTTATTTGGTCACTATTCTCGATGGGTATAATTAAATATGAACTTCTTTTATCCTCTAAATGCATCAGGGTATTTTAGCAAACTTTCTGATGATAATATTACTTTTGAGGAAAATGACAATGAATTTCTTGCTTATAAATTTGTGTTTTCAGCCGTATAGATACTCCAAAGCATACCAAATTCATATTCAACTTGAAAAGTTGGAGTAAGATGCCATTTCGAAAGGTTCTATCCGTGAAGAATTTCTACAAAGATTAGAAAAAGCTAGTCACTAAAGGGCCAATTTGGTTGTAAGTGATTTCTAATTTTTTATATTGAAACGAATATTTCCTTGCATGGACTTTGTGGATATACTTCTTGGGATGATTGCAACATGGCATTCATAGCAGACACTGTGGTTTACTGAAGTTGTATGAACATTTTCAATATCATAGAAGTTCTATCTCAAATTACAATTGAATTAAGTTCTATGTTAAGAATGGGTTTTGTTTCAAATTTCCTTGAAATGATCATTAAATTGGACCAAATGCAGTCCCGTAGCCTTGTTTAGTTACCTATTTTTAAAAGAAACTCTAACATGATACTAACATTATGTATAATTTTTCGACTACTAGCTGAATGTCTAATATGAAGACGTGTGTTGGGTGGTACTTTATAAGTTTTTGATGGACCATTTAACATTGAGGCAATGCTATTTAACCATTTAAGAGTGAATTCAGTTCTTTGCAGTTTTCAGTTTTTTTACCATGTTACAAATTATTGGATGTCCTAAATTACTTACACTGTTATTCAAATTTCCATTCAAGACCATTTTAAGATCTTTTATCCTATATGATCCTCCTTCATTCTGAATTGTCTTAGTATACTACAATTCTAATTTTCTTATATTTTTTTTCATATGTATTATAGTCTACAGACATATGGAAATAATTTCCCTATGCTTTTATGATCATGGCATCTTTCAGACCGTTATGGGCGTAACTTTGAAATTTTCATATCTGTTTAAAATTTCTAGTGTAATTTAAATTATTTTTTCCACTCATAGAAAGTGCATGTTTTGGTAGTACGTGCACTTCATAATTACATGTAGCCTTTTAGATATGAAATATTAGCCAAATACCTTAATGCTGATTTGTATAAGTTGAGATGAAATATTAAGGCTATTTCATGTTTGTTGTTATGAGTTTATGCTTGTGTAAAGAGTTCTGACTTGCCTCTCTGATGATTGTTGTAATTAAATCTTTATCTGGGTGATCAAAATAAGATTGTCTATCTTGCTTGTGTTTATCTGTCATCGCCTTTGCAGTACACTAGTCAGTGTAGACATCACATAAACTGGAATTAATCTTGTAATTGGAACTTCTAAGACACAAATTATGATTTGCTTAATATTCAGAGTTCATCTTACACGATAATAGGCAAAGTTTGCTTAGCTTGCCATAATTTCGTCTTTTATTCCTGTAAAATGCAAGAAACATCAACATCTTAGGAGCACCCTGTAGTTAAAATAGCCATACTATAAGCATGTAGACATCGAGATTTTAAGGGGGGTGCTGTCCAAATTTTTTAATTTTAACAATTTTTGATATATAAGAACATTGTTTTGTACTATTTGCTATGCAGTTGGGATCCAAACTTACAGGCCATGCATGAGGTGACACACTGGGTCCATCAAAGACCACTGCAGAAGGATGTGGAGAGACAGTGCCAATTTCAAAAGATGCAAAAAAAGATGGAGGACAAGGAATAGACCATAGTTATTGTTTTTTCTTCTTTGTTATATGTTGAATTTTTATATGTGTATTACACTTCTGACTTTTTTTTTTTATATCTATTTTACATTTTGAACTTAAATTTGTTATATTTATTATTTATTAGGAATTTTTTAATAATTTTTCATTATTAAATATATTTATATTTAGCTTTAAATAGAAAATAAACTTTTAAATGATCAGGTAACACACAAATAATAGAATATTTATTAAAAAATTCATTATCGATGGATTTTTCCGTCGTAAATTATAGAAAAATGAAAAAATGTATGATTATTTAGGATTTTTCGTCGGTAAATTAAATAGATAAAAAATAAAATTTAAAAATCTAAAATTATTGACAAAAAATTTGTTCATAAACAAAAAATAAAAAATTAAAATTTATGCAATTCAATAATTACCGACGGATTTTGTCCATCAATAAAATAAAATTTTTTAAAAAAGAATAAAATCCAATAATTACGGATTTTTTTCCTTCGGTAATTATTTTTATTAATAAATTACGGCAAAAAAATTCGTAATAAATAAAATCCGTTGGTAATGCCTAATCCCTGACTAATTTGTTGTTGAATTGTCCAGCTCATTATCAACGGATTTTTTTTTTATAAAACCTCAATAAATCCGTCATTAAAGTTTTGATGGTTTTCGCGATAATGATTTTCGACTACGTTATTACTAGGCAAACCAATTTTGTAACAAAAATTTTTGTCAATAATCCAAAAAATTCATTGGTAAAATCTTTGATAACCACGTTTTTTCTAGTAATGATAATCCTTGTGATATTAATCTTTATCATCTTAACTACTCAGCATATTCTTTTTCTAAAAGGATTTCAAAAGCTCATTCGTCTTTGAGAAACAATATAAGATCTTTATGTAATCAATAGACGAATGCATGAAACTGATAATTTTGTAAGATGTAAGGTTTTCTAAGATGCATATTCTGATTGTAAGCTTGTATACTAGAGCATATAGCACACAAATGCTAGTCATATATGAGTGAGAACATAGATGTATTTGAGTGTATGATCATGTATCAATATAAGTTTTAGATTAGTAAATCACTTATACATATCAGAGCAAATGAGATACATATGTTTATTAGAGCATATATCAGAGCATCACATTAAAGGTATATATAGGGCAAGTAACAAATCATGATATATAATCATTAGAGCATAAAGAAGTGGTGAGTTATCAAATCATAACCAAATAAATTAGGGCTTAAAATGATTGAATAGAGTGTATCAGCACACAAAAACATAAGAGCATAATTTAAATTAAAAAAATAGAGCATATTCTGTAAAATAAACTAGAATACCAAAAGACAGAAATGTTCTAAAACAAAAAAAATGATATGCAGTGATATGCATGGCTTCTGAAGCGTATTTCCCCTTAGCTTGACCTCTTTTACTCTCTAGCACAAAGATTTTTCTTATTCTTTCTCCCCTTTTGTCATCAGTAAAAGGGTTGTTCCTTAGGTAACACCATCATTAGGCCTCTTTCTAAAGCTCTTGATGAAGTTGGAGAAGCAACTCTTTATGCGTCCTCAATTGGGCTCCAATCTCTCTATTGAAGCTTTAACTCTATCCAATCTTGAAGCCATGTCTCATTGATTGTGCAAGAGAAGCTAGACTTTAGTGAGGCTTAGCTTGAGGTTAAGGTTGGGTAAGTATTTGGAAGGTGTTTCTAGGGTAGCTTGGGGTCCAGGTGTTGGGATGTCTAGAGGAATTATATCCCCATTGGGTGAGTCAACTTCTTCTATGACAGCAATCAGGTGGGTAGAGTTATTAATGGACCTTTAGTAGATATATTAATTGGTGCAGAAATAGTGGTACAGGAGCGGGATAGCAACAATAGAAGTAGTGGAGCGAGTAGCAATGTGAGGGAGCTAGATTCTAAAGTTTCAACCTTTTCCTCCAGATGGAGTTTTTTTTTATGGAGGAAGGAGGTTGAGGCACTAATAGGATTAAAACATTGTTGGATGAGCCCTTCCTCCTCTAGCTCTTCCACAATGGGCTCTAGTTCTTCCGCTTTCTTATTCTTTTGAAGAGTCTTATTTTCCTTGAGAACTCATTCTTCTTTTTGCTTCCTCTTCATTTTCCTCTTCTTTAAAGGAGCCTATGTCCATCACCTCACATCTAGCCTTCTAATACCTAGCTATATCCATTAGAAGCACAGTTTTGGGAACATCTTTTGACAGGTTTCTAAGCTTGTACTCAATGTCCCTTCTTCTTGATAGGTAGCTTGTTTGGCTTTCTCCTGGTTCATTAGTTTTTGAAGAATCTTCTTCATTTTCTGAAGGCTAGGAAGGTTTAGGTGGCTTTTGCTTTTGCATTCTTTCCTGTCTCAATTTCATTCTCCTTTAGGATTCAGAGGTATCTAGGTGACTCGTTTCCTCAGAATTGTCAGGGTCACTCTCAATCAAGACTAGCTTCCTTTCTCCTTTCCTTTCTTTCTTTTTAACTTTTTCAGCTAATTTTCTGATTTGTTCATCCCTAATCTTGGGGCTTTGCCTTTTAGCACTTTTCTTCAGTGCAAGCCTTTCCCCTTGAGGATTTGAAAGAGGCCATTGTGTATTCAATTCCTTCCATATAGTCAAACCATCTCAAGCTGGAGGGTAGTTCAAATATTGGAACATCTTGTTAGCGCATTCTATAAGGTACTCCAATAGTCCTTCTTTTCTCCTTAGTGATTGCACCAAGCATGTGATCCATGATAAATCTGGGCAAGTTCACCTTCTTCTTTTCCATGAGACGGTAACGGCATATAGTCCATGCCTATAAGCATGTCTGTGTTCCCAATCTAGGTAGGATTAAGAATTGAACAATGGTGAACACCTTCCTAGCTTTGGTGCTCAACATAGCAATTGTAATTTCAAGGGGTTTATGAATGATGATTTAGTAAGATACCTGGTCACTCTCCTTCATTGATTCCCAAAAAGCAAGTCTAATTGGATGAAGAGGTGCAGTTGATCCCCTCATAAGGAGTTTTAACCATATTGGAGAGGCTTGTGGGGCCAATCTCTAGCGAGAAATCTCTAATGAAAGTTTTAGAGATATGTTTGGGGTACCCTTCAGATGCGAATAAATGTATTTACCATTCTAGGGAAGATTCTATCATGTATTTCTAAGAAGTCTTATCCTTGGAAAGAAAAGGCTTCCTTGACAATGAAGACTTCCTCAGAAGCTCCCTCCTTAGTATTTTCCCTAGAGCAACTTTTCTAAGAGAAAAGTTGTTGATAAGTGATTCATCTCTAGATCATTATACATGTGGAATGGACCTCTTTTTGCCATGCTATGATTGAGATGCACACCTTTTGTCATTTGAGTTTGTGGTTAGAGAAGATTGATGGAATGAGAATGAGGGTTGTGGACAAGGAAAAGTTACTGGAATAAAGGTTTATAAAGAATGTGAAATAGTTTGAGGTCGAGGGAAAAGTGTTTGAGGTTGAAGATGAAGTGTTTTATGTAGCGTGTGTGGTATGAAGAGTTATTAATGTGACATGACATAAAGTTTGGAAGTTAAGGGAGGTGGAAGGAAAGCATGGAATTATCCCGCCATTGAATATCTTTTAGAGAATTAAGCAATATTTTAAGTTTAAGAGCGTGTCTATTCTTCATACTAGTTTCTGACTAACAAACTTTCTGACCTAAAATAATAAGAGTTGAGTCTTCATACCTTTTTTATTTTCTCATATATGAGTGGTCTTCCATATTCTTGTATCATTTTTTGAACTTATGATCCAAATTTGAACTTCAATTTGAGTCTCTAAACTTGTCATAGTTTTCTTTGAAGGCCTTATTTTAGAGTCTTGTAGGGAGGACTTAGAATGTCATGCATGCAATGCAATTTTTTTTGAAAAAAGCTTTTGACATTTAAAAGCTTTTTCAAATAGAAAAATGATTGTCAGTTAATGGTTTAGTGAATATATCATACACTTGGTCTTCCATATTCACAAACATTAACTTAACATCATTTTTTGAACATGATCTCTAATAAAATGATATTTTATATCAATATGTTTTGAACGGAGAGCTGAATAGGATTCTTTGCAAGATTAATAGCACTTGTATTATCACATAAGATAGAGATCTTGGAATACCTCAAGTGATAATCTTCTAGCTGTTTCACATCCAAAGCATTTGAGTGCAACGTTTGTAGTAGCAACATACTTAGCTTTAGCTTTGATAGAGCTATTGTAGTTCTGCCTCTTGCATGACTAGGTGATAAGGCATTCTCCAAAGAAATAGAAACATCTGGCTCTTTTTGTCCCTCTTATCTCAGAAAATCAGCATTAGAGAAACCTATAATCTTACAAAAAGTACCTTTCTCACACCATAGGCCAAGGTTAATAGTATGAGCTAAATATCTTAAAATACTTGTAACAACATTTAAGTGTGATTGTTTTAGGTTAGATTGGAATCTAGCACAAATACCCACACTTAGTTGAATGTCTGGCCTACTGCAGATGAAAAGTGAGCCAATCATTCCTTTATATTTACTTTTTGATATCTTTTCTCCATTCTCATCTACATCAATGACTTAAGATGGGTGCATTGAGTGCTCATAAGTTTAGCTTGATCCATGTTAAACATTTTCAAAAGCTCTTTTGTGTATTTTTCTTGATGGATCAAGATTCCTTCTTTTTTTTCTTATTTGTAAACCAAGAAAGAATTTCAATTCACCCATCATGCTTATCTCAAATTCACTTTTCATTAATTCAGAAACCTTTTCACATAAAGAATGGTCATAGCACCAAATAAAATGTCATCAACATATATTTGGACTATTAGAAAGTGATTATTTTGTTGTAAAGTAAATAGGGTTGTGTCAATGTTACCTTTCTTAAACTTATTCTTAAGTAAAAAGGTGTTCAACCTTTCATACCAAGCTCTAGGAACCTACTTTAGACCCTAGAGTACCTTTGTTAACTTAAAGACATGGTTGGGAAGCTTTACTTTCAAACCTTGAAGGCTGCCTTACATAGACTTCCTCAAAAAAGAATCTATTTAAAAGGCAGACTTCACATCCATTTGGTACATAGTGAATCCCTTGAAGGCTGCAAAAGCAAGTAGCATTCTGATAGCTTCAAGACTTGTTATTGGTACAAAGGTCTTATCATAATCAATTCCTTCTTGTTGGTTACAACTTTGTGCAACCAGTCTTACTTTGTTTCTAATCACTTTTCCAGCTTTGTCTAACTTGTTTCTGAGTACCCACTTTGTTCTAATGATGGTTTTTCCCTTTGGATTCTCCACAAGTGTTTAGACTTTCCTTTTCTCAAATTGATCTAGTTCTTCTTGCATAGGTTCCCCCTTTGCTTTTCTTGAATTGATCTAGTTCTTCTTACATAGCTTCACCTAAATTTGATCATTCAAAGCATCTTCAATGCATTCAGGTTCTATGGTGGATATGAAACCACATTTGTTTTCATTTCTAAAGGATGATCTGGTTCTAACACTTGTAGAAATGTCCAAAGAACTTTGTTATGAGAAATTGCTCTTAAATCAGAAACTTCTTTGTAGTTTCTATATCCATGTTGTTCAGTAGTATCTCTTGATCCTAATCTTGTTCTTCTTCATGTTCAAAAATATCACTTTTTGAAGGTTTTGGTGCCTTGAGTAAGCTTTTTGAGGTGTGTACTTTTTGGAGCTTACTTTCTAAGGATTGTGTTTTCTCTCTGGCTTGCTTTCTAAAAACTCTTTGAGATTCAGTTTCTCAAAATCATCTTCTAAGTCCACTAGATCATCAGCAAAGTCCTTCTTGATTTCTTTAAACTTGATGTGAATAGTCTTTTCAACACAAAGTGTTCTTTTATTATATACCCTGTAAGCTTTAGAGACTGAAGAATACCCTAAGAAAATTCCATCATTAGACTTAGGATCAAACTTTGCGAGCTTGTTATTTGTGTTAAGAATGAAACAGTTAGATTTAAAGACATGGAAATATGAGATGTTGAGTTTTCTTCCTTTTAAAGCTTATAAGGCATTTTCTTAAGGATTGGCCTAAGAAAGATTTTGTTTTGGATATAATAAGAGTTATTTAGGCTCTACCCAAAAATCTTTTGATAAACCCCTTCCTAATAGCATTGTTCAAGCCATCTCCTCTAAGCTTCTATTTTTTTTTTTCAACAACCCAATTCTATTAGGAGTTCTAGAGAGAACTCATGAGAAATGCCATGGTTTTCACAAAACTCTTCAAAAACATGATTTTCAAATTCTCCTCCATGATCTAATCTAATAGAAGTGATTTCAGAATCCTTTTCATTACAAACTCATTTTGGAAAAATTTTGAATTTCTCAGCCACCTCATCCTTAAAAGCTAAGAAAATAACCTATGTAAATCTTGAAAAATCATCCACTATGACTAGGCAATATCTTTTCCATATGCAAAAACTCAAGTGGCTTAGTTGTTGAAACCATATTTTTATCGTGGAAAGAAGCTTTAGTTTACTTGCCTTTCTCACAGAAATCATCAGCAGAATCCTTGTCATATTGATCTTTGCAGGCCTTTAACAAGCTCTTTCTAAGATAACTCAAAAATTAGCTTCATATGAGTATGTCTAAGCTTCTTATTCCACAGCCACATATCATCCATAAAGGATGCAAGACATTTTATACCTTGATCTAGAAGGTCATCTAAGAGTAACATATAAGTGTTATCAAGTCTCTTACTAGATAAAATGACTTGTCTAGAAGTGGGATTCATTAAAGTACAAACATTTGTATTAAATAAATCATTGAAATATTGGTCACAAAATTGGCTAATGCTCAACAAATTATGAGCCAAATCGACAACTAATAGGACTTTAGAAATTTGGCGAGAGTCATCCTTACCAACGTTTCCAATGCCAGTGACTTTCGCTTTACCTCGATCAGCAAATTTTACTGATCCAGAGTTCTTTGGTTTCATGTATCTGAAGTACTTCATGGATCCAGACATGTGTCTAGAGGCAGCCACTGTCCATGTATCACTTGTTGTTTTTCTCAACATGCGTTCTCAACACACCCTGACAAAGAGTTTTTATTTTAGGTACCCATATTTTCTTGGGTTCTTTTGGGTTAATTTTCTTGGGGGTGGTTTCCTACCTTACTTTTTTGTGTTTCTTCTTATAAAACATTTGTCTGGTGGATGCCCTTTCTTATGATAGAAATTACAATATTTTTTATTCTTTATTTTCTTTGATGAGATTGCTCTATCCTTCTCATCCATTGCACTCTCATATCCCAATCTTGTTTTCTAAAAATATAGTCTCTAACCACCAAGCATTAACTCAAGATTCTTGGAGCCATTTACCATCTTTTCTAAGTCAGATTTGAGAAGCTTTGAAGTTTTCTCAAGTTTGGAATTTACTTTCTGATCTTTGTCAGTAACTTTAACTTCTAAGCCTTTGATAAGTATGAATTTTTATACATTGTTTGTGCCCTATTCTTAGTGTCCTAACTTTCTTTTATGCTTAATTGTATGCATTTGTATCATGTTTGAGTTTGGACATTGATTTGAGCATTGAGAATTTTCTACATAATTTCACTTCTAGCACTATTATGTATTTTGCACTTAATTGGAGTTGTAGACCTTTAAAACTTATGTTCTTTTGCTTGTAGGCAATCTAAGAGGATTATCTACAACTTTTATGCAGAGCTCAAAAGCCAAATCTAAAAGCTAGCTGGTCAAAATAAGCCGAAAGTCAAATTGAGGTGTTGAATTTCCATATTGGGCATGCTTCAATAATCAGGTAATCTCTTTCTCATCTAGAGTCCAAATTAGACAAATAAGGTATCCATTTTGAAGAAAAGAAAAATATCTACAACTTTCATGAAGACACCAAGAGCTAATTCGAGTGTCAAAATGTGGTAAAACTCATTGTAGTGAACCAGGGTCATTGTAGCGAGCCTTAGGGCTCCATTTGCAACTTTTGGTTTAACAGGCTCACTAGTTGCTACAACATGCCATGGTCGCTACAATGAGATGTGACAATGTTGTACATGTTTTACTGAGTTTTTGGATCTTTAAATGATCCTAAAACTCTTAAAACGGGGACACACGATCTCTTAGCTCAAAATAGCTTAGGTTATAGTAGTTTTAGCTTTTCTTCTCTTCTTCATCTCTTCCATCTCCTCCTCCTTCTTGTACTTTCTTTTCTCCTCTTCTTCACCCTTCTTCTTCCTCACCCACTCTCTACTTCTCTTAGGTTAGGTCTTACCTTTTATTTTTATTGTAGTTTCTCTATGGAGGAGTAAGTTTGTAACTAGCATTAAGGATTCTCTAAGTCTAAGGGTTTGTCTAGAGGCTTGCATATTCAATGAATACATGGTTTGATTTCTTGATTTTTCTTCTCTTACATTCCTTCCATTCCTCATATGTTTATGTTGATTAATTGATTGATTATGATATGTGAATGTGTGAGTATGTGGTTGGAATGAATATTGATTTTGTATGCTAATTCATTATTGTGGGTTGGATTCATAATTGGGAATGTTGACTAGGTATGAATTGACTGATTGATTAATGAATGCTTGGTTAGCATAGAAAACTAGGATTAATTCTTGATTGAGGTTAGACTAATGTAATTGGTGCTCAAGTTAGTGTATGCATTTAGGGATTGAGTTCTCAATTACTTAGATTTTGTATGCTAGCCCAATGCTTGGTGATTGATTGATTGCTAAGTGAATTATGGTGCCAAGGTTGTATGATTACATGATTCTAGGAATAAGTTAGTCACCTACCATGTGTTTGATGAAATATGTATGTCAAGGATAGATGGATTCTAGGCCTAGGAAATCCTTGTGCTAGTGCTTTAGTTAATTGTTAGTTATTTCCTTGTTTTAGTTTATATTCTATTTTTGTTTGATGCACTCATTAAAACCCCCTTGTTGCATAGTTTATTAGTTTACCAATATCATTGAGAGATGACCTGAGTTGCACACCATTATACTACGTTTTGTTGTAATTTAGTTTAAATAAATTTGTTAATTTGTTAGAGCTAGAACTATGACACTCTAGTCTCCACCAGGGTTTGAGTTTTATATTTAAAAACATATTTTCTTCTTTTATTTCTTTTTTCTCAAGCCTTAGATTCTCAAAATCTATTTTAACTTTCTCAAGTTCTGAATAGTTTTCTGATGATTCCTTTTGATATTGAGATAGTGAGAAGTCATGGTTTGAGAGTTTTCAAGTAACTCATCATCTGAGTCAATAATTCATCGTAAGAGAGATCAAATTTAGGGATCCTATTTACCTCTGTTTCTCTTTCTAAAGTGTAGTCAACCATGAAGCATAAGTTGGTCATATCTTCAAGCTCGTTCTAGCTTTTTGATCATTCTTTCTCTCCTTTGAGTCACTCCAAGTGGCCAGTATTCCTTTTCTTGGAAAGGAACTTCTTCTGTGGCCCTTTGAGCTTAGGGCAATCAGTCTTGTAATGTCCCTTCTCTCTATAGTTGTAAGTTGAACGCCTCAATTTTTGAGTGCAAAAATGACCAAAATACCCCTGAGGTCATTCTACCTGGAAATTGAGGATGACCGGTCCAGGCTATCTTCAAGGGGTTATTCTAGTATTTGAAGGGGATTACATATGCAATGGATGTGTTAGCGATGAAAATCTCAATTTCCTGGTTTTTCCCATACGTGAAATTCCAATTTACCCCTGAGGCAATTCAATGCGAGATCAAGTGACAAACAACGGCATCAGCGGGAGTTTGAATATGATAATAAAGAATGTTTCATGATGTCTGGAAAGTCCAGGTGGTTAGGGGAGTCCTTATATGAATTTAGGTTTTACCCTGTTTGGTACTAAACAAGTTTAATTAAACAATTATGGAAATATGGGCAATATTAGGCTCTACTTAAAGATAAATTAATTTTATCTATTAATTTGGAGTCTAAATAATTATTTTAAGGTTAACTGAGGCTTAAGATTGTTTAAGGAAAACCAAATTCCCTTTTAAATCAAAGACATTATGTCATTTCAAACTAAATAGTATTTCTCTCTCCAATCCCTTAAATTAAGGAACATGTTGGAATTTGAATTTCAAACTAATTGGGTTTAATCAAACTAAGTGAGCAAGACCACTCTTAATCATGTCTTGCAAGCCTTAAACACATGATTACAAATCCAAACACCCAATTACCAATCCTTAACTCACTCCTTAATCAAACCTACCTCTAATACATATCCTAACCTACATGAAAAAGCAAAAATCCTTCCCTCCCAATTAGCCAAGGGACCATGGCCTCCTCCCCCTCAAACACCCTCATATTTAATATTTTCAATACACAAACACTCTCATTTACACAATTGCTTTTTTTGGCCAAGACTTTGTGTCAAAAAAATTCTCTAAGGACTTCTCTTTCTCTCAACCCAAAGCTTTCTCTTTTTCCTCTTCCACCACCATTCTCAACCTTCCCTTAACTCACAAACACATAACCATTCCCTTTCAAGATCAAAGCTTTCTCATTTTCAACAAAAGAAACAACTTGGTAGGGATTCGTTCTGAGTTTCTTCTCTTATTTCTTGTCATCTTTTCGGATTTGGATGATGACGGAAGGATTGTGTTGTTGTTGTTCTTCTTCTTCCCTTTTATTTTTGGATTGTATCTTCCTTGTTCTTTATTTCCATTTTTGATTTTGTTTGTTGTTGGATGTTAGGAAACCATGGCTTGATGATGAGAGACCTTGTTGTTGTCATACCCTTATGAGAATGGGCAGAGCTTTCCAGTACACGAAACGTAAAATCCAGGAAACAGTAACAACTAATACATGGAAAAGCCCCCCAAAAGATTGATCCCAAGCCATGACTATTCTCTCCCTCGATAAGGGCGCATCTCAGGATGCGAGCTCATCTCCTCATCAGCGTGTCTAACCCCCTTCAGGGATATCCATGGGAAACTCGGGATAAATCCCATTCGAAAAAGGATGAGGAGGGGATCCTCCAACGGATCGGTCTCTGAGATGCCTCGGGTGAGGAACGTACTCGGGGTAGCCGTGCACGTGTGAAGATGATGGTCGGCATGGCGTTCTTTCTCTTCGGGGCGCGTCCTCTCAAAAATCAAATCATTGTCATGAGAGGCTAAGGTAAAGCGAAGCTGGAAACCAGAAAAGTAAACGGGCGTCCCATGTATGCAAAAATGCGCACGGCACGGCGACCCTCGAAATGGTAAGGCTGATGAGTCTGGATCGTGGTGCAACTTCCACACGGGTGCATCAACAAAAATCACGAACGACGCCATCGCGCCTGAAGACGTAACGGAAAGAAACAGAGAGAGGGGTGAGAATCTTGCTAAAGAATCTCAGTAGGGAATTCCTCTATCCTAGTGTCATCGTTTACGTCCCAGGAACCTTGGGTTTATTATAAAGGTTATACATGCAAAGGTTCACTATAAGGTTTTCATAAAAAACAATTATCCAAGGTCGTATCATTTATGATGAATCTTAATGCATGTATGCAGCATACCAACATATGAATGCATGGCAATACTTTGCAACAATATAACATATCATCAACAATTAAGTCACATATGAGTGGCATGTAACTTCTCATGATCAACCTTTCACTTTCATAAGCAGGATACTTCTCATCTTTCTCATTTCTCAAACTTGTGACATCATGATCTTTTAAAACAATAGTAACCACCCCTGATACTAGGCTATGAGCTCATACCTTAACTAGTCGTCACTAGTTCTTACTTATCTTCTTGATAAATGAATCATAATCATAAAAATAACAATCTTGACTCCCAAAGTGCGGGCAGGGACCTAAGGAATCACCCATCATGGGACTTTCTTCCTTCCAGAAACGCATCAACTGGTTAAGACCAGTGACTTTGTCCACTTTGCAGGCTAATGTCGATGCCCTCAAGTTTTACCTTCTCCTCACCATCAGGAGAAGTATGTCTTGGTCTCTAAATGCATCATCTGGTTAAGACCAGTGACATTGTCCGCTTCGGTATGGCCCCATGACCATACCTCCACGGGTTTCCTTTCTCCTCATCGTCAGGAGAAATGCGTTTCGGCATGACACATATAAATCTTTCTTTTCAAAAACTTTCTAAGTCCCTCAAATTTGACGGAAATTCGCAGCATAATGACTACACTATGAATTTCCTCAAATTTGAGTCATGCCACATAACTCAATCACACATGTTATTCTCATGAAACATTCTCAATTAAATAAATCTCTAATTTGGGAGCATACCCTCCTAACTCATTCATATTCCACATTCTCATGCATCTCAAGCATAGCATACCACATTATCATAACGACATGTCACAAATACACATATGGTCTCATGTTCATGATATTAACATATTCACATCATCATGAGTATACCCTCGGCCTCATGCTCACATTACACCTCCTATCTCATGTTGTCTTATGCTTTGGCCCTTACGGGTTTTAAACTTACGTTCTAATGATTCTAACTTTCATTATGGATCTTTATTACACCTAAAGGATCATCACCTATAATTTCCTCTAATGTTTATGCTTACTAACTTAACCAAACAGCTCTACACCTTTAGGCAGAATTTTGTCATATGATTACGGGATTCTAGAATTCCGTTTTGACCCTTTCTAAGTTCCTTCTTCCTAAGGCTCTATAATCAATTCCTAAACCAATTATGAGGGATTCCTACACATATCCACTAATTATAAACCATTTTTCTTAAGTCCAATTATGCTGGAACAGAATTTACAATTTGTGCATCTAAGTGTTCTAGAATTCACATTTTAAGTCCTTTCTAGTTACTTGTTCTTTCCTAACTTCCCTAAATCGTTCCTTGCTTCACTCAAACATAATTTTACACATTTTAACACCATAAAACAGAATTTATACAGTGGCCAATTGCACAGAACGAAAATACATGCATCATATAATCACATAATCTCATGATTTAAAAGCATATAAGTTGCTAGTTTCTCTTGGAATCATTTTAGGAACTCAAAACTCTTTTAGAAACCAATTAATCTCATTGAAATCACATAAATATGTGCTAGGTCAGTAGCTAAATTATTTAGCTCAAGGAATAGATTTAAAACATAAAACCTTGTTCATAAAGTTCCTTGAGTACACCTAAGCTTAGAAAAATTCCAAGACTTAGACTATGGGCACTTATGATTAGATGAACTCATCCAAGTCCATCATCATCATCACAAGGCCGAAATGGCATTCTTGAAATGCCTCCATTTTCTAAAACTTTATGTAAGATACTTGGGCAAGTCTTTGAGCTCTAGGATATTTAAGTGATGGCATAAACTTAAACATGCTATGCACTTATTTTACTCTTCATTAGAAAATAAAGTGAGAGCATAAAATAAATATGAGATGCAACCTCATTATTATCTTTAAAGATTAAGTGATGACTTGAAATATAAACATGAAATGCAAGCTTGGAAATTTAAACATGATAATGCAAGTTCATTTAGTTATTCTTGAGAGTTTAGTGATGGCATCAAAATAAACATGCTATGCAAGGCATAAACATAAACATGAATGCAACTCATTTTATCTTAACTAGAGCTCTTACAAGACTTTAAAGGAACATCACAACCTTAACCCAATATGTATCTTAACAACATAAAGTGAGCTTTAGAGTTCTTAGCACCAAGTCTTCAAAGAAGCCTTTGGTTTGAACTTCATCATCAAGCTCAAGAAAATGGACACAAAGCTCAACACTTTGTCTAAACAAACATACAAGAACTAAGTCATATTCTTTATTTTATTGCTCATGGGCTTCAATCTAGAGTAAAACTCTTAGAACGGCCGACCAACTTTAAGGTTGGCAAGGGTAAGCTTAGAGCTCTTTGAAAACATATGATTAATTTTCTTAACAAAACTTTTGTGATCTACTTAACATTTTTAACAAACTTTGTTCAAACAAAGGAAGAAAAAACCGAAATCTTTAAAGGAAAAAGGAAGAGAAATTGAAACTTTGGCAAGGAAAAGAAAAGGAAAAATCAAAACATGTATGGTCCAAGACCAAGTTTTCAAGCTTTAGAGGTTTCTCACATGACAACAACAAGCCATTATCTTGAAACCTCATCATCAAGCCAAAGTTTTTCTCATGAAAAGGCCTCATGGCTGAAAAGGAGAAAGGAAGAGAAAAAGAGTTTTGAACCAAGAGAAAACTAGAACTTTTCTTGAAGAAAACAAGTAAAAACTTTGAAACAAAACCCCTACCTAAGGAAGTCTTGAAAGAAATGAAGGAAAGCTTGAGTTCTTGAAGGATTGAGAAGACAAAATCTTCTCTTGGATGTGGATGTGTGTTCGGCCAAAGAGGAAGCTCAAGGAAGATGATTTTTCCTTGAGTTTCTAAGCTTGGAAATGGAAAGTTTGAGTGTTTAAGAGATGGTTTGAGGTGAGGGAGTGGTGGTTTATGGTTGTTTGTGGTGGTTTGTGGTGGTGGAAGGATTCTTTGAGGGAAGGAATTAGAAGAGCAAGATGAAGAGAAATTGAGAGAAAAAGCAAAGAATGCAAGACTAAACTTGGCAAATGATTTAAAGTGTAACCAAGTTCTTCCAAGCTTGGTATTTATAGAAATTTTGCAACATGGAGGCTACACAAAGGGAAGTGGTCGATGGTCTTCATGGCCAAAAGGAGGAAAATATCTCTTTGATTGGCATGGGCTAGGCATGGGCAAAGCATGGTTGAAAGCATGGTGAGGTATGGCCTTTGGAGTGAAATAAAAATCAACATGTGACACTTTTCTTGGGGTGAGAATTCAGCCAGCTTGTGCAGCCAAGGGGAAGAGAAGTTTGTTCATGTAATTGTGGTTTAATGATGTGTTTAGGTGTTTCTTTGATTAAGGTTTTGATTAGGAGTTTGTAAGAAAGTGTTTAGGTGAGGTAATTGGCTAATTAAGGTTGTCAAGACTTGATTAGGAGGGTAATCTTGCTAGATTAACAATTTAATCATTCTTTTAGTCAAATGAGGTATGGGCACTATAACACCCTAATATTTAACCCAATATGCCTAGGACGTATCAAGATTAATTATTAGTTGTTACTTCCCTTTAAATTCATTTACAAAATACTTAGCGGAAAATACAGGTAAATTTTTTTTTTTTGAAATGAAACGTAAAACAAAGTGCGAGCCTTTGCGTATAACATAAATGAAACGTGAAGCGGAAGAATAAATCAATCATACAGAACATAAGCATTTAAGGACACTCAATCATGAGAACAATCATCATAATATTAATCATAATAGTTTAATACATAACCAGAATGGCAAAGGAAGCATAAAGTCTTACCCATATAGAGGGCGAGCTTGCACACATAGAAACTGAAATACATCAATAGAAAGGAAAATAAAGGCAAGTACATGGTAAATCCCCAAAAGATAAGACTCACAACTATCACTACTCTCACCCTCCATGCCTCCTGACGATGCTAATCCTTGGATGGGATGTAGCCGGCTCTACGGAGCTCCTCGGATGTAGCCCAACGAAGCAGGATCTAGGCATGGGAATCGAGGGGACGGCGTGGCCTTCACGACGTGGTCGCCTCTCGGCTGTCGAACACGCCTCGCATGCCTCGACTGGGTGAGATGTCTTGCTACCTCTACCGAGATCCATAGGAAACGAAGGGAAGAGCCCTTTGAAGGATCGGCCTTCAACCGAGAACGGAACATATCGGGGTATCGCATGCCGCCGATGAGGAAGGATGAGCACGATGGGTCTCTCGTCTCGGGTCCGTCCTCTCAAAGATCAGGTCATCGCCAAAAGGTGAAGTCGGATCGAAATGATAGCTGGAGATGGGGAAAGCAACGGGCGTCCCACGTACACAAAACGCGCACCTCACAATGACCCTTGAAGTGGTAGGACTGATGCTTGGGGTCATAGTGCACCTCCCAGTGGGCGGGTCAATGAAGATCACGAACGACGCCATCGATGTCTGAAGACGTAACGGAAAGAACGAGAGAGGTGGTGAATCTTGCTAAAGAATCTAGGAGGGAAATCCTCTATCCTAGTGTCATCGTTTACGTCCCAGGAACCTTGGGTTTATTATGAAAAGGGTTAAGCATGCATAGGTTCATTATGAAGTTTTCATAGAGTTATTATCCAAGGTCCTGTCTTTTATAATGAATCTAATGCATGTATGCAGCAATGTGAAACATGAATGCATGGCAACATCTTAGGCAAACCAAACAATAATCAATCAACATATAAGTGGCATGTAACTTCTCTTTGAACATCATTCCTTCATCTTAATCTTGTGACACCAAACATAATAGTAACCGCACCCTTAAACTAGGCTATGAGCTCATACCTTAACTAGTCGTCACTAGTTCTTACTTATCCTCTTGATAAGCGAATCATAAACATAATCATAATCATAATCATCATAATCCCGACTCCCAGAGACGGGTAGGGGCCTAAGGATCACCCATCATGGGACTTTTTCCTTCTTCGAAATGCATCGACTGGTTAAGACCAGCGACTTTGTCCGCTTTGAGGCTAATGTCTATGCCCTTACGGTTTACCTTCTCTCACTGAGAGAGAAGTACGTCTTGTGTCACCTTAAACATCATATTTCTTAAAAACTTTCTTAAGTCTCTCAAATTTGACGGAAATTCGGCATAACAACTACTCTTTGAATTTCCTCAAATTTGAGTCATGCCACATAATCTCAATCACATGCATCATTCTTATGGAACTTTCTCAAATCAATAACTTTCTAGTTCACATGAGCATATTCCTCAATCTCATTCATATTTCGAAATCTCATGCATCTCAAATACATGGCACAACACTTCATCATATCAACATATCAATTATACACATAAGGTTTCATACTTGAAATGTAATCATATTCACATCATTAAGAATATACTCTCTTGGTCTCATGCTCACATCACACCTCCTATCTCATGGTGTCTTATGCTTTGGCCCTTACGGGTCTTATTCTTTTTCTAGTAATCTTATCACCCATTGCAAGTCTTTATCATATCTAGGGGATTGTTCTTTATAATTCTTCTAACATTGTGCTCACTAATTCATCAACAACATTATTACTTATCAAGATCATTATTCAACTACGGGGATTTTAGAATCTATGCCTTAAACTCTTTTCTAAGTTCTATCTTCGCCTAAGATTCTATATTCAACTCCTAGGCATAATCACTAGTTATGAACCATCTTCCTTAAGCTCAATTATGCTGAACAGAAGTTATTATTCTTGTGTCTAAGCACTTTAAGATTCTAGTTCTAAATTCTTATTTGTTTAGTCTCACCATTCTAAAACATTCCTCACTTCGCTCAAGTATACTATTACGCATTCTAACTCCTCGAAAGAGAATTCATCCAGTGGCCACAAAGGATAAGACAAAAACCAAAAATGTTCATCACACATAATCACATAAACTCATGTTATAAGTGCACACGAGTTGCTAGTTTTCTCTTAATCGATTACATGTGCCTCGTAATCGATTACCAGGAGTTGAATTTATTTAATTTCAACAACAATCGATTACATGGAATGGTAATCGATTACTTAGGGTTAAATATGTTTCGGAAAATAAAGAACATCGAGTAATCGATTACACTAACAAGTAATCGATTATGGTTTAAGGACCTTCTGGGCATGAAGAACAACCTTGGTAATCGATTACATTGTCTCTGGTAATCGATTACCAGAACCAAAAACCTTTCGAAAATCACTCTGGTAATCGATTACATAAGCGTAATCGATTACCAGGACCTTGAACTTTGAGAAAATATGATTTTTGACACATTTCAGACCATTTAAACACCTTGAGACCTCATAAAACATTTTTCCAACATTTTTCTGAAATCATCCTTCATTTTACAAAATCAAACCATCATTGTTTCATACTAAACATATTCACTTATCATGGTTAAGATTTCCTTCTTAAGGTACTTAGGGCAAGTCTTTGAGCTCTAGAGTATTTAGGTGATAACATAATCTTAAACATGCTATGCACTTCGTTTTACTCTTCATTACAAAGTAAGGTGAGAGCATAAAATAAATGAGATGCAACCTCATTATTATCTTTAAGGATTAAGTGATGACTTAAAATGTAAACATGAATGCAACTTGGGAATTTAAATATGATAATGCAAGTTCATTCATTTATTCTTATGAGATTAGTGATGGCATCAAAATAAACATGAGATGCAAGACATAAATTTAAACATGATTGCAACTTGTTTTTATCTTAACTAGAGCTCCTACAAGACTTTAGAGGAACATCAATGGCCTTAACCCAACATGTATCTTAACAATAAAGATGAGCTTTAGAGTTCTTAACACCAAGTCTTCAAAGAAGACTTTGGTTTTGAACTTCATCATCAAGCTCAAAAAGTGGATTAAAACAAGAATACCAACATTTTCACAAAACAAACACAAATAGAACTACTCATATTCTTTATTTTATTGCTCATGGGCTTCAATCTAGAGTAAAACTCTTAGAACAGCCGACCAACTTTAAGGTTGGCAAGGGTAAGCTTAGAGCTCTTGAAAACATGTGATTAATTTTTCTTTTCCAAAGCTTTTGTGATCTACTCAATATTTTAGCAAACCTTGTTCAAACAAATGAAAAAGGAAACCGAAAAATAAACCAAGAAAAGAAAAGAACACAAGCATATATGGTCCAAGACCAAGTTGTTTCAAGCTTTAGAGGTTTCTCACATGACAACAACAAGTCATTATCTTGAAACCTCATCATCAAGCTCAAAGTTTCTCAATCAAAGGCTCTAGGCCGAAAATAAAAGAAGAAGGGAGGACTTGGAAAAACCAAGAGAAACACTAGCACTCTTCCTAAAGGAAGCACACAAAACTTAGAAAATAAACCCCTACCTAAAGAAGTCTTGAAGAGAGGAAGGAAGCTTTGTTTCTAGAGGAAAAGAGAAGGAAATCCTTCTTGGAATCTTGAGGAAGAACTCGGCCAAAGTGGGGAGTTTGAGAGGAAATGAGAATTTTGCAAGAAGTGTAAACTTAACAAATGAATCAAAGTGTGACAAGGTTCATCAAGGCTTGGTATTTATAGAAATTTTCAACAATGAGGCTTCCATGGGGGAGGAGGAACCGACCACTTTGAGGGAGGAAGGAGAGAAGAAATATCTCTTACAAAGGTATGGTTGTAAGTATGGTTGAAGGCATGGTGAGGTATGGGCAAAGCATGGCTTGAAGTATGGCTCTTGAGTGTAATTGAAACAACACATGATAGGCTATGGATGGGGTGGAGTGGCCAGCCACTTAAGGCCAAGAAAGAGAAAATTAGTTCATCTAATTGTGGGTTAGTTATGTGTTTAGGGTTTCTTTGATTAAGGTTTTGGTTAGGGGTTTGTAAGAAGGTGTTTAGGTAAGGTAATTGGTTAATTAAGGTTGTCAAGACTTGCTTAGGGAGTTGTCATACTAGATTAGAGAATTAAAACTCTCATTAAATCTAATTGAGTATAGACAGTTTCCTTAAATTAAGAAATTGGAGAAAGAAAATACTATTCAAGATTCCATGACTAGGAATCTTGAATTAAAGAATGCAATTAGAGTTTATCTAAGCAATCTTAGGTTCTAATTAACCTTAATAAATTATTTTGACTCTAGATTAATTATCGAAATAAATTAATCTTCAATTAGAGCCTAATATTGCTTAGGTTTGCTTAATTGCGTCATTAGGCTCACTGTACACTGTTCTAAGGGCAAAATGGTAATTTTACACTAAAACTGCCAGGACCTTCCAGGCAGACTAAACATCAAACATTACTTAAAAACATCATTCTAAACTTCCTGGAAAAATTGTCAAACGGCACCTTTTACCCGTTAGACAAGGAGTATTTTGGTCATTTTGAGTCGAAAGTTCAGAAAACGAGATTTTCACCTCGAATATCATTCACAACAATATAATCCCCTTTAAACATTGAGTTGACCCATTCGAGGATTGCCGGGTTGATTGTCCTGGAATTCGGGTAAGAATGACCTCAGGGCATTTTGGTCATTTGTACTGAAGAGACAGAAATCGGACATTCAGGCACAATTCCTTAATTTAAGGAATTGGAGAGAAAATACTATTCAAGATTCCTTGACTAGGAATCTTGAATTAAATAATGTAATTAGAGTTTAACTAAGCAATCTTAGGTTCTAATTAACCTTAAAAAATCATTTTGACTCTACATTAATTATTGAAATAAATTAATCTTCAATTAGAGCCAAATATTGCTTAGGTTTGCTTAATTACGTCATTATACTCACTGTACATTGTTCTAGGGGCAAAATGGTAATTTCATTAAAGTTCTTCGGACCTAAGGCTCAACTAAACATCAATTATCACTCAAAAACATCATTCCAAACTTCCTGAAAAGTTCCGAGTTCAAATGGCACTTTTACCCGCATAAAACGCTCAGGGGTATTTTGGTCATTTTGAGTTGAAAGTTTAAAAAATGAGATTTTCACCTCTAATATAAACATAACAGATATAATCCCTTTTAAACATTGAGTTGACCCATTAGAAGTTGACCGTCCTCGAATTCGGGTAAAATGACCCAGAGGCATTTTGGTTATTTGTATTCAAATAGAAAAAGGCGTTACATTTGTAATCAATTGCCAGATCATGTAATCGATTACCAAGGATGTTCTTCATACCCAAAACTAGTTTTTGGCCTTTTTAATTGATTACCAGTTCATGTAATCTATCACTATGATGTTCTTCGTGCCTAGAATAAAATTTTGGTTTTGTCATCGATTACCATGACCATGTAATCAATTACCAGGATGCCCTTTAACTCCAAAACAAGTTTTTGATTATGGTAATTGATTACCAGGACCTGTAATCGATTACCAAAACCCCAAATGTGCAAATAAGTATGTTCTAAGCAAGGTGAAATGGATCGTGATCCTATATGCTTATGTGTTGTTGATGATTTCTCAGGATGCTATTTATCTGGATATATATTGTTGAGCATTGCGTATGCATTAACTGAGTTCGTCTTTGACTTTCTGCATCCTGGAGCATGCTTGCCTATGAGATGATGATTAGTTATATGCCTATTAAATATGTGCAAAAGATGTGAATATATATGTGAATAAATGATATAAGGATGTTGTGGATGAGATTATGATTGATTGGTTAAGATGCATGATGTATGAAAGTTATGAACATGATATGTTTTGCATTAAAAGTATGATTACATGTTCATTTTGCATCTCTAATTTAACATGCCAATATTAAGGTGACATAAGATACATGGAAATGATCATCTAGACTCCTAATTAAAGGTTATGAGAGGTGATCCAAAAATGACCTTTTAGACTTCAAGAATTAATGGTTATGAAAGGTGTTCCTATGCTCCCTAACCCGCACTCTTGGAGTCGGGAATTAGCTTATCAAGAAGATAAGTGTAGACTAGTGACAACTAGTTTAGGTATGAGCTCATAACCTAGAACTCTCAAAGGGAGAGTATTAGGGTGGCCCAAGGAAAAGAGAATAAGAAGTTTAAGTCACCTAAAAGAATGAATAATGTTGAAATAAATTATTTTATACTATATCCATTTAATGTGACCCTATGATAACCTTGCTTATGGCATTGACATGCATCCATGACTTAGTATGTTGCACTTATGCATTAAGATTCATGCTAAAATGAATAGGCCTCAACCAATGGTATTTTGAAACTAATAAGTAAACTCTATGCATATGCCCACTAATTTCATAATGAACCCGAGGTTCCAAGGACATAGATGATGTCACACATTAGGAGGTGAGAACCCTATAAGATTCTTATATAAGTTTCTCATCCCTTCTTCTTTCTTTCCATCTCGTCCTTAGGGTTGATGGCAACGTTCATGATCTTCATTGATGCTCCCACCTAGGAAGATGCACCACGACGCGTTCACGAGATGTATCATTTCATGGGTTGTTATGGTGTCCTGCCTTTTTGTCTTCATGAGGCGTCCCTTTACACACCTGGTTTTAGCTTCAAGTTCTCCACCACTACTCCATTCCCCGATGACCTTATCTTCGAGTGCGCCCGCCCCACGAGGAGTAGCGCACTCCCTTGTACCTCAAGTCCCAGGACATCCCAGTTCGTGCCGCCGTCATTGCCATCCTGTCGTTAATTTGTGGGACCCCTAGGATTCACCCACGCAAATTATCTGAGGGTTTCGCCCTGTTCTTAAAGGATAAAGGTTGGTAGCAATGGGGAGGCTACCGTCACGCAGCCATGAGAGGAGTAGCACCTCTCATGGAAGAGCCACAGATGTCACCGAGGTGCTCACGCACACCCCTCTATCTTGCCACACTAGACGAGCTAGCCTAGTGGATTGAATACTTTTGCTTTTGAGAGGGTTTATGAACTTTTTCTTAGAAGGTGGGATGGTTGATCAAGTTAAAAAGTGAGATGTCACTATCATCCCCTTTTGGGTTTGAATTTAATTTGAAATTTGAATTTTTCCTTCTACTCTATAAAGTGTGCAAAGTTTAAGAGTAAATGTGCTTTTTGAAACACTTGATTCAATTTTGGACTTCTCATTGATCTTTATTGCTTTAATCAGTGCTTGTTGGTGTTAATATCATTACGATTGAAGATTGTAACCATAACTTGCTTCAGAAAGATGCATTTTGTAACACCATAATGTCTAACCTAACACGCATAGGGCGTATTGAGATTAATTATTAGTTATTACTCTTTTGAATCCATTCCTTAATTTCATTTTATCAAAATACTTAGCGGAAACTATGGATAAAATTTTTCTTTTTAAAATACAAAACAAAACGTGAGCCATACATGCGCATACTAGCATAAACCAAACGTTAAGCGCCATCGAGGTAATGGAAATATTATGCACATACATGTTTAAACCACAACATTCATGATCATATAACAAGCTTTATGTTATATAGCATGAAATAACATAATTCTTAATACACAGGAATTAAAAGAGCGGAAGTCACACCCATACATGTTAGCTTCCGAATACATAAATAACAAAGAAATACATCAAAAGCAGTAAATACATGGAATCTCAAAATACTAGATACCAGCTACGTTTCCCTTCCTCGACCTAAGAGTGCTCATCCAAAAGTCATCTCCATCAAAATATATAGCGAAAAGGGATCCTCGTGACAACTCCGCACTCCGTAGGTCCTCCATCATGATCTACTGCCTGGCTAGTCCTCCACCATGGTGGTATAGACCCAATGAACTGGCAAGCTTCTCGCAGCAGGCGGAAAGGGACAAACATGACCTTCCGAGCGCGAACACATCTTTGGACGTCTTGCTAGGCTCTGCTGTGTCACCGTGTCCTCACCCTTCCCGATGTCCATGGGGACTAAGAGGCAGATCCCTCCGAGTAGATGTGGGTGGGGGAGTCCTGATGGGTCGGTCTCTGAATGCCTGCGGGGAGCATACTCGAGGTAATCACGTACCGCCGAAGAGAGGGGCGAGCACGTAAGTCCGCTTGTCACAGGGTTGAGACGCGAAGATCAAATCATCACTATAGGGGAAGTAGGAAACCAAAAGCCGAAAATGGGATAAGCGAAAGGTATCCCATGTATGCAAAAATGCATATCGTATACGACCCTGAAGTGGTAGAAGCGGTGGTCTGGATCGTAGTGCACCTCCCAACCGCGTATCAACGAAGATCACGACGTCTGTAACACCCTAACTCTTAACCTCATATGCTCGAGTCGCATTCCGGTTATTATTAGTTGTTACGCCTTTGTTTCAGATCCTGACTTACTTTTCTTTAAAATACGAGTATTAAAAATATAACTAAATTTTTCTTTTGAACTTAAGACTAAAATGTGAGTCGCGCATGTGCATAAATACCGACTATTAAACGTAAAACATAACAACTATATATACGTCACCATAACAACATTGAATAAACCATAGAATAATCACAACATAAATTATAGTAGTATAACATAATCATAACATAACCATGATGTCCTTATAAATATAAGGACCCCTAGGGGTATCAAATACACCAAACAACTTTAACTAACACAAAACAAAATGATAACAAGGATAGACTAGTCTTCATGCTTCCGCGCTACTCTGATCTGACTAGACGACGTGATTCCTACACCCGCCTCAAGTAAGATCACGACATCCGCATCATTACTGTTGGAGATGACACGGGGGGAAAAACAAAAGGGTGAGAATACTTATACAAGATTCTAAGTAGGGCTCCCCGACTTTAACACAAGTGTCATCGTCGCCCTCGAGCCACTTCGGTTTCATTATGAAATAGATGTGCATGCATAGGTTCAGTTTTAATTTCTCAAACCCTATTATCTAGAGTGGGTTTCTTTTAGAATAAGTCTTGATGGTATGAATGCAGCAGATATTTTATGTATGCATGGCAATGCTCGAGCATGTTAGTTCACTTACTCAACATATATCACTTAATCATAAGCACCAATGGAACAACCATGAAACATATGCATGTGCGTCTTTTACTATATCATATTTGAACTTTCGAGTTCCTTTAACTTTTTCCACTTTTCCACCCTCATCGTAGCCACCAAAATCCATCCAACATGCCGCCCAATTTTCAAATAACCACCAAAACTCCAAATACACCCATCGCCTAGGAATGACTCATCCTAACTAGCCGTTGCTAGATTTATATGGGGAAAAATAGAGGGATTCACATCTCTTTCTCGAATCACCCGTACAACCCTTAACTCGGAAGTCATAATGGGATCATTTCCACTTTATCATATCTTGTATGGATGCAACATGAGCATACAACCATAGAACATCATATAACATATCCTCTATTCATGCCTCATATTCTCATGCACTTTAAACATAGCGTACCACATCATCATAGCAACATGCCACACATCCATACATTCTCATACTCATGGAATTTAAAACATTCACATACATCAAAACAATACTCACTCGATCTTATTCTCACATTGCACCTCCTTATCTTAAGATATCTTATGCTTTGGCCTTTAAGAGTCTTAAACTTGTGTTATAATTATCCTAACACCCATTATAGTTCTTTATAACACCTACGGGATCATTACTTGCAATTCTCACTAAGATTTATGTTCACAAATATATCCAAACAGCTTTGCATCACTTAGGCAGAAAATTATCATACGCTTATGGGGTCATAGAATCTCCGTTTGACCCTTTCTAAGATCCGTCTTCGCCTAAGGCTCTATATTTAACTCCTAAACCAATTTGAGGGATTCCTACACAAATCCACTAATTATAAATCATTTTCCTTAAGTTCAATTATGCTGGAACAGAATTTACCATTTGTGCATCTAAGTGTTCTAGAATTCACATTTTAAGTTCTTTCTAGTTACTTGCTCTTTCCTAACTCCCTAAATCGTTCCTTACTTCACTTAAACATAATTTTACACATTTTAACACCATAAAACAGAATTTATACAGTGGCCAAAAGCACAAGGCAAAACCAAAAACATAAGCATCAAATAATCACATAATCTCATGATTTAAATGCATATAAGTTGCTAGTTTCTCTTGGAATTATTTTAGGAACTCAAAACTCTTTTAGAAACCAATTAATCACATTGAAATCACATAAATGTGTGCTAGGTCAGTGGCTAAATTATTTAGCTCAAGGAATAAATTTAAAACATAAAACTTTGTTCATAAAGTTCCTTGAGTACACCTAAGCTTAGAAAAATTCCAAGACTTAGACTATAGGCACTTATGATTAGATGAACTCATCTCAAGTCCATCATCATCATCACAAGGCTGATTGTCATTCTTGAAATGCTTCCATTTTCTAAAACTTTATGTAAGATACTTGGGCAAGTCTTTGAGCTCTAGGACATTTAAGTGATGGCATAAACTTAAACATGCAATGCACTTATTTTACTCTTCATTAGAAAATAAAGTGAGAGCATAGATGCAACCTCATTATTATCTTTAAAGATTAAGTGATGACTTGAAATATAAACATGAAATGCAAGCTTGGAAACTTAAACATGATAATGCAAGTTCATTTAGTTATTCTTGAGAGTTTAGTGATGGCATCAAAATAAACATGCTATGCAAGGCATAAACATAAACATGAGTGCAATATCATTTTATCTTAACTAGAGCTCTTACAAGACTTTAAAGGAACATCACAACCTTAACCCAAATATGTACCTTAACAACATAAAGTGAGCTTTAGAGTTCTTAGCACCAAGTTTTCAAAGAAGCCTTTGGTTTGAACTTCATCATCAAGCTCAAGAAAATGGACACAAAGCTCAACACTTTGTCTAAACAAACATACAAAGAACTAAGTCATATTCTTTATTTTATTGCTCATGGGCTTCAATCTAGAGTAAAACTCTTAGAACGCCGACCAACTTTAAGGTTGGCAAGGGTAAGCTTAGAGCTCTTTGAAAACATATGATTAATTTTCTTAACAAAACCTTTGTGATCTACTTAACATTTTTAATAAACTTTGTTCAAACTAAGGAAGAAGAAACCGAAAAACATTAAAGGGCAAAGGAAGAGGAACCTGAAAACTTAAGCAAAGAAAAGGAAAGAAAACAAGAGCATGTATGGTCCAAGACCAAGTTTTTCAAGCTTTAGAGGTTTCTCACATGGCATCACAAGACCATTATCTTGAAACCTCATCATCAAGCTAAAGTTTTTCTCAACCAAAGGCCCTAAGGCCGAAATGAAGAAAGGAAAAGGAAAGGTTTGAAAACCAAGAGAAAACTAGAACTTTTCTTAAAGAAAACAAGTAAAAGCTTTGAAACAAAACCCCTACCTAAGGATGTCTTTGAAAGAAAGGAAAGAAAGCTTGATTCTTGAAGGAATGAGAAGACAAAATCTTCTCTTTGTTGATGTGAAGGATTTGAAGAGGAAATCCCAAGGAAGATAATTTTTCCTTGAGAAAGCAAGCTTGGAAATGGAATGGTTTGGTGTTTGAGAGGTGGTTTGAGGTAAGGGAGTGGTGGTTTAAGGTTGTTTGTGGTGGATTGTGGTGGTGGAAAGGTTCCTTTGATGGTGGAGGAAGAAGAACAAGATGAAGAGGAATTGAGAGGAAAAGAGAGAAAAATGGCAAGAAAGCTTAACTTGGCAAATGATCTAAAGTGCAACCAAGGCTTGGTATTTATAGAAAATTTTCAACATTGAGGCTGATTTGGGAGGAGGATGGCCAAAGGTTTCTTGGCCTTTGGAGGGAGGAAAATATCTTCAAAGCTTGTTATTCAAAGGCATGGTTAAAAGCATGGCTAGGTATGGTCAAGGTATGGCTTAAGGCATGGCCTAGGCATGGTTCTTTGAGTGAAACAAAATCAACATGTGACAAAATCAAAGGGTATGCATTTGGCCAGAATTTCCAGCCAAGGTGGAAGGATGATTTGTCCATGTAATTGTGGTTTAATGATGTGCTTAGGTGTTTCTTTGATTAAGGTTTTGATTAGGAGTTTGTAAGAAAGTGTTTAGGTGAGGTAATGACTAATTAAGGTTGTCAAGACTTGATTAGGAGAGTGTTCTTGCTAAATTAACAATTTAAAATCATTCTTTTAGTCAAATTAAGGTATTGGCACAATTCCTTAATTTAAGGAATTGGAGAGAAAAACACTATTCAAGATTCCATGACTAATCAAAAGATGTAATTAGAGTTTAACCAAGCAATCTTAGGTTCTAATTAACCTTAATAAATTATTTTGACTTGAGATTAATTATCGAAATAAATTAATCTTCGATTAGAACCTAATATTGCTTAGGTTTGCTTAATTACGTCATTAGACTCACTGTACATTGTTCTAGGGGCAAAATGGTAATTTTGCACTAAAACTGCTTAGGACTACTCAGGCTTAACTTGTTGATAAACTTCACTTAAAAACATAATTTAAAACCTTTTGGTAAAGTCCTGGCTCAACGGCAAGTAAAACGATGACAAATACCAGAGGGGCGTTTTGGTAATTTCACGCGTCGGAACTCAAAAATGAGATTTTTCTGCTCTATTACCACACATAAAACATATAATCCCTTATCAACATCAAAACATCCCCTTGAGGATGGCCGGATACCTCATTTTTCGTAAAATGACCTCAGGGCATTTTCATTGCACACGGAAATTCCTGTTACATTACTTCCCTCCTTAAAAAGAATTTCACCCTCGAAATTCACTAAATGCATTACTAGCATCTAGCGCACACTTACCTTCGATATGGGAACGGAGATATCTTTGGCATTGACCACGACAGTCGTCCTTGATGTTGGGGTCTAGGACGGCATCCAACCTGGACCTCACATTGCAATCTCGATTCACGTACCAGGTTTGCCACATCTGAAACAAACCCTTTGACCTACTAGGCAGGGTTGGTTGCCATGATTCTTCCCGCACCTTGGGCAAATGGCAGCAGGGTCCCATTGAGTGCCTCTCCTCTTGGGTTATTCGATCCTTGTGGCGGTTGAACGGTGGCCTGGTCGACGCTTGAACTTTGGGGCTTGTGGCGCGCTTCCAGTGAAACTCTCGGCCTTTGATGCGCTTAGCTTCTTATGCCCATCCTCGATATGCGGCACTTGTTGACTAGGGTAAGAAATCCCTAATCTCCAAGTGAGCCACCGCAACATGACTTCGGCCTTCAATCATGACTCGTACTTGATGCACTTCCAATATCGTCCGAGCTTCCTTGGTACATCCTAGAACTTGATGAGCTCTTTAACCTTGGCGGTGTATGAGCGACGTCTCATGCCTCCTTGCGTCAACTGCATGAACTCGATGTCCTTGGCATTCTCTTACCAATTCAGGAAGTACTTCTCATAGAAGTGAGCCTTGAACAACTCCTAGTCAACCTCCGTACCCGATGCCTCAGAAGTCTCAAGCTCCTGTCCACTAGAAACTAGCATCACTTTCAGCATATAGGTGGCAAAAGTCACCTTCTATTCTTCAGTGCAAGGAATCACTGTGAAGATCTTCTCCATGCTCTTGATCCACTCATCGCTTGGTCCTATTCAAGGTTCCTTTGAATGAAGGAGGGTTGGCTTTGCACAATTCCCAAAACGAGCATGTTCGGGACCTTGGGTCCATGACTCGCAGAGCTCCGATCTTGGTCCATCCTCTCGAACATCACCCTCATGGTCCTAGCCACCTCGCGGAGGGCTTCGACAATCTCCTATCTTGACTTGGGGTTGGGGTCATTCTATCATCGTGGTGCCAATGGTCCCTAAACACACAAAGCAACAAACACTGAGGTGATCAGGCTCAATACTTCATGCGATGTAAGCTAGTTACCAAGGCACACCACTCATACAGGGGTCATGTATCTCTATCCTATAGCTTATCTATTAGCTAAGCTCTATACATGACATACTACCGTAACATGCCTATAAAGCATGGTCAATCCCCAGGCTAGTGAGAATCGAACCTTCTGATACCAAAATGTAACACCCTAACTCTTAACCTCAAACGCTCGAGTCGCATTTCCAGTTAGTTATTAGTTGTTACGCCTTTATTTCAGATCCTAACTTACCTTTCTTTAAAACACGAGTATTAAAAATACGACTAAATTTTTCTTTTGGAACTTAAGACTTAAAATGTGAGCCGCGCATGTACATAAATACCGACTATTAAACATAAAACATAACAACCAGATATACGTCACCATAACAACCATGAATAAACCATAGAATAATCACAATATAAATTATAGTAGTATAACATAATCATAACATAACCACGATGTCCTTATAAATATAAGGACACCTAGGGGTATCAAATACACCAAACAACTTTAACTAATGCAAAGCAGAATGATAACAAGGCTAGAATAGTCTTCATGCTTCCACGCTACTGCTTATTCTTACTAGATGACGTGGTTCCTACGCCACGCCTCAAGGAAAATCATGAACATCCGCATCATTACCGTCTGGAGATGACACGGGAGGGAAAAACAAAAGGGGTGAGAATACTTATACAAGATTCTAGGTAGGCTCCCAACTTTAACACAAGTGTCATCGTCGTCGCCCCAGCCACTTTGGGTTTCATTATGAAATAGGTGTGCATGCATGGGTTCAGTTTTAATTTCTCAAACCCTATTATCTGGAGTGGGTTTCTTTTAGAATGAGTCTTGATGGTATGAATGAAGAGATATTTTATGTATGCATGGCAATGCTCAAGCATGTTAGTTCACATACTCAACATATATCACTTAATCATAAGCACCAATGGAACAACCATGAAACATATGCATGTGCGTCTTTTACTTTATCATATTTGAACTCTTCAAGTTCCTTTAACTTTTTCCATTTTTCCACCCTTATCTAGCCACCAAAATCCATCAAACATGCCGCTCCACAATTTTCACATAGCCACTAAAACTCCAAATACACCCATCGCCTAGGAATAACTCAATCCTAACTAGCCGTTGCTAGATTTATACGGGAAAAGATGGGATTCACATCTCTTTCTTGGATCACCCCATACAACCCTTAACTCGGGAAGTCATAATGAGATCATTTCCACTTTATCATATCTTGTATGGATGCAACATAAGCATACAACTATAGAACATCATATAACATATACCTCTATTTGTAACATCCTCCCAAGTACAACCCTATCCTTAAGTCATGTCGTCATACTCGAGAGTTGTTACTTATTAATTAACGGACCTTTCTTAAGTATCTATAGAAAGCTCGATATACGTGTATAATAACTAAGCGAAATTCTATTGAAAATATATATATATATATATAGGAAGCTCCTCTATGAGCTTTGGTTACATATCACTTCTCTAATGTAGTTACATACATATCCATTTCACTAAATACAACATAATATAAACATTCACTACTACACTATTGCCATTCTGAGTCCTTTTACATAGCAGCGTCATGGTCCTCTGGCTTAACCTGGAAGCGACACGGAAACACAAACAAATAGGGGTGAGAATTACATAATTCTAGAGGGCATCCTCAAACATATATGAAAAATCTATGTCATCGTCATCGCCCAGCCACTTTGGTTTATCAAGAAAATGTGATCATGCAATATAAACTAAAGATTTATTTTAAGATTCCAAAATCATCCCTCTGAAGTAGGTAGCTTTTAATAATCAACCACTTAGAGCACATATATCATAATGTTTCAACAATTAATAAATCATTCCAAGGCAGCCAATCTAGAGTAAGATAAGTAGGCATATAACACATGCAGTGAACTTATCTCAATGTGACATGGTTCCACTTATGGCCATAGAAATCAAGTTAGTGCGTTTTTCTCTTTTCATTGATATAGGAAAGACTTAGTTATACCCAACGGGTATTTGTAATGGATAATTCCACAATAAATAATTTATACCAAATGGTATCTGTAGTGGTTTACACCACACATGGGAAATAGTTTGCTTATTAGGACGAGCTTAGTCCTATACGTGATCATCAAACTTTATTTTTTTCCATTTCCGAATCACACAGATCTATTCCTAGCCGATACGTCTATTGACTATTAATTGGGTTTTCTCTTTCAATTTCCTTCCCTCATTCAACTTAAGTCTTGTTTCTGTTTTATCCATATGTCAGAACATGCACGACTTGAAATTTATATATATTCTCTTTTCTCAAATGCAAGCATAATACATATACAGGCATTCATTCACAATATAATCTCAATCGCCTCTAGCATACTTTTATATGTCATAGGTCACATGGCCAAATAGGTAACATCGAGTATTCATGTCATACTAGAACCAAAAATGCCATTAGTTCATCAACTTACAACATCAATCCATTTCCAGCACAATATTTAATTACCACATCAATCAGCCATTTCAAGTACCACAAAAATTCTATATGTAAAAATTTTAAGACAACAGAGGTCTATAGCTACTTCAGTAAAATGTACAAATTTTGGGGTCAGGGGCCACCAATTCACAGTCAGACCCAAGTTCCCAAAATTTTTAACCATAGTAATTGATGGAATCAAGGCACAAGAAAATTTACAGTGATACTTCAATATGTTACTAACTTCATGTAAAAGTTTCATGGGCCAATTCAATAAGTTTCTATGATAATAAATTCAGACAAATTTATTGCTTCAGTTTCAACAACCAAGACAACATCAGCCACATTTCGGTCCTTGATTTTTTTGAGGTAGTAAACTTTAAAATCAACACCCAATAAAATTCATGTAGTTAGTTTAAGGTGTTAAATATAACATATAATTTTTGTAGCTCATGAAATTACCCAGAACTATACTAGAAAATTCGTGCATAATTACTGCTTCAGGACAACTAGGAATCCAGCAGCCTAGTCCCAATTTCCTTTGAGAAAAACCCTTTTCTAAGCCCTTCCAAAAACACCACCAAAATTCACACATCAATATCAACATATTATCCATCAATACAACCAGAAATTTTGGACCTAGGTCATGCCAAAACAGATCAGAAAAATTTGACAAGAAAGGCAGCAAAAACCCTACTTGTAGTAACCTATTAGCTCCTTGGCTTCAAGATTAACCAAACTTGATTCCTTCTCCTCCAAAGCTCCCAATCCAACTTCAAACCCCTCTGATATCAGTGAGGTGTGAGGTACAAGACAAGGTTTTGATAAGGAATGGAAATTTTGTTCGGTTAGATTGGTAGAGAATTAGGTGTAGAAGAAGTTTTCTGAAGGAACTTTGAGCTTTCCACAACTCTAGGCTAGGGTTTTTGGGATTAGAACTCAAGATCAAGCTCTTGAAGATGAAAATGGTGGCTGGTTCTTTTCTCCTTGAAGGCTACACGAAATTTTGAAGCTTAATGAAGGAGGATTTGGCTTCTTGAAGAATATTAGAACATGTGTTGATCTTATAATGGATGTATAAAGATATTTTGTGATAAAGCAAAATGGATGACTAAGATTAAATCTTGGATTCCAAGATTAAATCTTGGCCTTCCACATGTCCTAAAAGGATAAGCTTTGACCATTTGTGGTGACTAAAATATCTTTCTGTTAAAATCGCACACCAAAATTTTATCGAAGGAAACACTTACCCATTAAACCGATATTGCCCGAAAATTAATTTTAAGTATAAAATTATCATTCCCACCTCTTTCTAAACTTATTCCCATGTTTTCCTAATTTTGGGCACCTCTGGCCCCAAATTTAGGGTTTCATGTCTGGGGACTAGGCCCTAAGGTTACTATTCACCTTGGCCCGAAATTTTCTTTTTTTAAAAAAAACGTCCGTTGGGCCACCTCATCGTTTTTAAACTGTTATATTTTTAAAATTACGACCAACAAAGCTCAAATTAATTTTTAAGTAATTTTCGGGTGTTACACTATTCATGCCTCATATTCTCATGCACTTTAAACATAGCGTACCACATCATCATAGCAACATGCCACACATCCATACATTCTCATACTCATGGCATTTAAAAAATTCACATACATCAATATAATACTTACTCGATCTCATTCTCACATTGCACCTCCTTATCTTAAGATATCTTATGCTTTGGCCCTTAGGGTCTTAAACTTGTGTTCTAATTATCCTAACACCCATTATAGTTCTTTATAACACCTAGGATCATTACTTACAATTCCCACTAAGATTTATGTTCACTAATATATCCAAACAGCTTTGCATCACTTAGGTAGAAAATCATCATACGCTTACAGGTCTTAGAATCTCCTCTTTGACCCTTTCTAAGTTCCGTTTTTGCCTAAGGCTCTATATTTAACTCCTAAACCAATTATGAGGGATTCCTACACAAATCCACTAATTATAAACCATTTTCCTTAAGTTCAATTATGCTGGAACAGAATTTACCATTTGTGCATCTAAGTGTTCTAGAATTCACATTTCAAGTTCTTTCTAGTTACTTATTCTTGCCTAACTCCCTAAATCGTTCCTTGCTTCACTCAAACATAATTTTACACATTTTAACACCATAAAACAGAATTTATATAGTGGCAAAAAGCACAAGGCAGAACCAAAACATAAGCATCAAATAATCACATAATCTCATGATTTAAATGCATATAAGTTGCTAGTTTCTCTTGGAATTATTTTAGGAACTCAAAACTCTTTTAGAAACCAATTAATCTCATTGAAATCACATAAATGTGTGCTAGGTCAGTAGCTAAATTATTTAGCTCAAGGAATAGATTTAAAACATGAAACTTTGTTCATAAAGTTTCTTGAGAAAGCCTAAGCTTAGAAAAATTCCAAGACTTAGACTATGGGCACTTATGATTAGATGAACTCATCTCAAGTCCATCATCATCATCACAAGGCTGAATGTCATTCTTGAAATGCCTCCATTTTCTAAAACTTTATGTAAGATACTTGGGCAAGTCTTTGAGCTCTAGGACATTTAAGTGATGACATAAACTTAAACATGCAATGCACTTATTTTACTCTTCATTAGAAAATAAAGTGAGAGCATAAAATAAATATGAGATGCAACCTCATTATTATCTTTAAAGATTAAGTGATGACTTGAAATATAAACATGAAATGCAAGCTTGGAAACTTAAACATGATAATGCAAGTTCATTTAGTTATTCTTGAGAGTTTAGTGATGGCATCAAAATAAATATGCTATGCAAGGCATAAACATAAACATGAGTGCAATATCATTTTATCTTAACTAGAGCTCTTACAAGATTTTAAAGGAACATCACAACCTCAACCCAAATATGTATCTTAACAAACATAAAGAGAGCTTTAGAGTTCTTAGCACCAAGTCTTCAAAGAAGCCTTTGGTTTGAACTTCATCATCAAGCTCAAGAAAATGGACACAAAGCTCAACACTTTGTCTAAACAAACATACAAAGAACTAAGTCATATTCTTTATTTTATTGCTCATGGGCTTCAATCTAGAGTAAAACTCTTAGAATAGCCGACCAACTTTAAGGTTGGCAAGAGTAAGCTTAGAGCTCTTTGAAAACATATGATTAATTTTTCTTAACAAAACCTTTGTGATCTACTTAACATTTTTAACAAACTTTGTTCAAACTAAGGAAGAAGAAACCAAAAACATTAAAGGGAAAAGGGATAGGAAACTCAAAACTTAAGCAAAGAAAAGGAAAGAAAACAAGAGCATGTATGGTCCAAGACCAAGTTTTTCAAGCTTTAGAGGTTTCTCACATGGCATCACAAAACTATTATCTTGAAACCTCATCATCAAGCTAAAGTTTTTCTCAACCAAAGGCCCTAAGGCCGAAATGAAGAAAGGAAAAGGAAAGGTTTGAAACCAAGAGAAAACTAGAACTTTTCTTAAAGAAAACAAGTAAAATCTTTGAAACAAAACCCTTACCTAAGGAAGTCTTTGAAAGAAAGGAAAGAAAGCTTGATTCTTGAAGGAATGAGAAGGAAAAATATTCTCTTTGATGATGGAGGATTCCAGAGGAAATCCCAAGGAAGATGATTTTTCCTTGAGAAAGCAAGCTTGGAAAATGGAATGGTTTAGTGTTTGAGAGGTGGTTTAAGGTGAGGGAGTGGTGGTTTAAGGTTGTTTGTGGTGGATTATGGTGGTGGAAAGGTTCCTTTGATGGTGGAGGAAGAAGAACAAGATGAAGAGGAATTGAGAGGAAAAGACAGAAAAATGGCAAGAAAGCTTCACTTGTCAAATGATCTAAAGTGCAACCAAGTTCTTCAAGGCTTGGTATTTATAGAAAATTTTCAACATTGAGGCTGATTTGGGAGGAGGATGGCCGAAGGTTTCTTGGCCTTTGCAAGGAGGAAAATATCTTCAAAGCTTGTCATTCAAAGGCATGGTTGAAAGCATGGCTAGGTATGGTTAAGGTATGGCTTAAGGCATGGCCTAGGCATGGTTCTTGAGTGAAACAAAATCAACATGTGACAAAATCAAAGGGTATGCATTCGGATAGAATTTCCAGCCAAGGGGGAAGGATGATTTGTCCATGTAATTATGGTTTAATGATGTGTTTAGGTGTTTCTTTGATTAAGGTTTTGATTAGGAGTTTGTAAGAAAGTGTTTAGGTGAGGTAATGGCTAATTAAGGTTGTCAAGACTTGATTAGGAGATGTTCTTGCTAGATTAACAATTTAAAATCATTCTTTTAGTCAAATTAATGTATGGGCACAAATCCTTAATTTAAGGAATTGGAAGAGAAAATACTATTCAAGATTCCATGACTAGGAATCTTGAATTAAATGATATAATTAGAGTTTAACCAAGAAATCTTAGGTTCTAATTAACCTTAATAAATTATTTTGACTTAGATTAATTATCGAAATAAATTAATCTTCGATTAGAGCCTAATATTGCTTAGGTTTGCTTAATTATGTCATTAGGCTCACTGTACACTTTTCTAGGGGTAAAATGGTAATTTTGCATTAAAATTGCTCGGACTACCTAGGCTAAACCTGTTGTTAAACTTCACTTAAAAACATCATTTAAAACCTTTTGGTAAAGTTGAGCTAACCACCAAAACGATGACAAACAGCCATATGGGTGTTTTGGTAATTTTGCGTCGAAACTCAAAATGAGATTCTTCTGTCTATTACCACACATAACACATATAATCCCTTATCAACATCAAAACATCCCCTTGAGGATGGCTGGGACGTGATCCTCATTTTGGGTAAAATGACCTCAAGGGCATTTCATTTGCACACTGAAAATTCTGGGTTACATGGCCATGGTCCTCTAAGATGTGATGGAAAGAAAGGAAGATTGAGAGAGTGAGAATCTTAATAAAGATACTCAGTAGGGAAATCACTTATCCTATTGTCATCGTCAATGTCCTCAGGAACCTTGGGTTTTCTTTATAAAAAGTGAACATACGTAAGGTTCCAATTTTAGGGTTCTAAAGTGTAATTTACCGAGGCCTATTCATTTTAGTATGCATCTTGGGTTTGAATGCAACATAGTTCATTATGAAATGCATGTCCATACTAAAGTCAAGACATAAGTTAGAAAACATAATCATAGCAACATTTCTTAACATAACTTATTTTAGGTGACTTAGACTTCTTATTCTCTTTTCCTTGGGGGCCACCCTAATACTCTCCCCTTTGAGAGTTCTAGGTTATGAGCTCATACCTCACTAGTTGTCACTAGCGTAACCTTATCCCTTTTGGTAAGTTGAATTCTCGACTTCAAGAGTACGGGTTAGGGGCATTAAGGATCGCTATCATAACCTTTAATTTGGGAAGTCTATAGGGTCATTTCCTTTTGTGAATCAACTCTCATAACCTTTAATTTAGGAGTCTAGGGTCATTTCCACATAGTTTTATGTGTAACACCCCAATTTTTACTGTCATTTAGAAATTACCAAATTACCCTAGGTAATTTTTTATATAATTAAAACCGAACAATCCTCAATAAAGAAATATAACATTAGAAGAAAGGTTAGGAGCAATTCGTGCGAAAGTTGCAAACCCCAATTTTCTGACGTGTAAAATGACCAAAATGCCCCTAAGGTTATTTTACTTAGAAAATGAGGATCGTGGGCCCCACCCATCCTCAAGGGATGTTTTGATGATAATAAGGGATTGTTTGTGTTATGTGTGTTAATAGAGAAGAAGATCCTAATTTTGAGTTTACGCACGAAATGACCAAAACTCCTCGGTTGTTTTAACTTTATTTGTTGACTGAGCCCGAATCACTAAAATATTTTAAAACATGTTTTTAAGCTATGATTAACCATTAGTTAAGCTCGGGTGGTCTCGGGCAATTTTTAAGTAAAATTACCATTTTGTCCCTCTTTGTAGGTTTGTGAAATTCAAGATTTTTGTTAATACGAAACCTAAGCAATATTAGGCTCAAATTAAAGGTTCTTAGATTCTAATTATTAATCTAGAGTCAAAATTATTTATTTAGATTGATTAGAACTTAAAATTGCTTAAAAACACTCAAATTGCTTACTAATTCACCTAAGCCCTTAATTGTAAATTCTCTAATTTGCAAAGATACCTACCTACACCTACATAATACATGGAACACACAAATTTTATCCTCCTTGGGCTATAATGCATGAAATTATATGGCCTAATGTGTATCAGAAAATTTGTCAAACTTGGCACAAAACTCAAGGTATGAAAACAAGGAATCATGTTTCATGATTCCATGTTTTAAGCCAAAAATGAAAATGATTTTTCCTCCCTTTGTCCTCCCTAAAATCAGCCACCCATGCCTCCTCCATTTGTCCATTCATGAGCTCCAAAATCTCTATAAATAGGCATGCTTAAGGAGTCTTAGAAGCCTTGCTCATAATTGCACAATTTCTAGTTTTTACAAAGCACAAAAACTTTCTTTCCTCCTCCCCTTGGCTGAAATTTCTTCTTCAATTTCTCAAAGAGATTTTGTTTCATTTCACTCCAAGAAACCAAGTTCTCTTCCTTTCTTTCAAACCACATTAGGTAGGGAGTTGTCTTTAAGCTTATTTCTATGCTTTGCTAGGTGTTGTTCTTGGTTCAAAATGATGATTTCATGGACTTTTTCTAGCTTTTCCATTCGGTTTTCTTCTTTCTTTTCCTTTCAAAATTTCAGCCATAAGGCCTATATGGGAATATGATGATAGCTTGATGATGAGGACCTTGAGTGTTGGTTGTAAATCCATCACAAGTTAGGCCTCTAAAGCTTGAAAATTCCACTTGATGCAAAACTTTAAAGAATGATGTTTTTATGATGTAAAAATAAAGATCTTGAGTTTAGAACTTGAAAGATGTATTTTTCACTTTGTCTTGCTAAGATATATTGGGTGGAATTTATATTTCTCTAAAGTCTTGGAGGAGCTCTAGTAATGAAATAAAATGAACTTGCATCCATGTTTAAGTTTATGCCTTGCATAACCATGTTTACTTTCTATGTCATCACTAAATTCTCAAGAATGAATAAATGAACTTGCATTCTCATGTTTAAATTTCCAAGCTTGCATTTCATGTTTATGTTTCAAATTGTCACTTAATCTTCAAAGATAATAAAGAAGATGCATCTCATATTTATTTTATGCTCTCACGTTATTTTATAATGGCTAAAAGAATCAATGCATGACATGTTTATTTTATGTCATCACTTAAAGATCCTAGAGCTCAAAGACTCGCCCAAGTATCACAAACAAAGTTGGAACCATGGTAATAAGAACTCTAAAGCTCACTTTCAATTTCCTTAAGATTATTGGAGTCAAAGAATTCATTCTTTAAGAAGTCTTGAGTTTGGAGCTTAATAAGATGTCATCAGAATTCTCTTCTCTCTTCCTTTAATGCGACTACCGCCTTCCCTTCTTAAGATTCTTCTCCCTGGTCCAGCGACTACCGCCACTCTAGTTTCTTGCATATCATGTTTATAATTCCAAGTTATCACCTTATAAAGACAAGATTAAAATGAGGTTGCATAGCATGTTTATGATTCTAGTTATCACCTAAATCTCTAAAGCTCAAGACTTGCTCCTTTTATCTTAAGTGAAAATTTTAATCGTAAAGATTCTTTCAATGTATAAATCGGCCTCATGATTAAGGTAGGCCTAAAGTGATTTTAAATAAGCTACTGATTTAGTTCTAAAATTTCTTTCAAGAGTAAAGTCTAGTAATTAATCAGATACAACCTAGGTGTATTGGGTTAATTATTAGGGTGTTACATTATGTCACCTTCATATTAGCATATCATGTCAAAATGCAAAGTCATAGTCACATCATATACTTTTCTCGTGCTCTTTCAACATATGCAACTTTAGAATATGCCAAGTAAAAATAATAACACGCCATACTCATTTCAAGCAACTAATCATGTATGGTCTCAATATCACATAATTCCTCAAGCATATGGAAACATCACAACATTCTTTAATAACTAGCCGTTCCACATTTTTAACTCTAAGTTATCCTCATAAGTAATCTTTATTGTCCTAGCCACATAATTAGAAATCTTTAGATTGATGATAATATTAAAGAACTTAATAAAATATGTCCTTACTTAATAACATATATATATATATATATTCATAAGTCAAAGTTTATTATGTAATTAAAATGGTGAGTCTTGAGCACTAAATTAATTTTTAGTATGGCATAATAGTATACATATAATGCAAGCCTCATTCTTAGTCTTTTAGATTGATAGCAAGAAATATAAATATGCTATGCAAAGCTTAAATTTAAATATGAGAGTGCAAGCTCTAGTATTACATCTTTAAGTTTTAGGTGATGACTTGAAAAGTAAATATGCTAGACAAGAATTGTAAACATGAATGCAAGTTCAATTCTTTATTTTAGTGCTCTAGGCCTTTTAGAGTATTTACTCTAAATCACATTTCAACTTTAAGGTTGAAATAGGTAGGCTTCAAGATTAATTATTTAGATGAAATGAAAATGCAAGCTCTTGTTTTATCCTTTAAGTTTAAGTGATAACTTAGAAAGTAAATATGCTGGGCAAGGAAATATAAATATGAATGCAAGTCCAATTCTTTATTTTAGTGATCTAGGCCCCTTAGAGTATTTACTCTAAATCATATTCCAACTTTAAGGTTGAAATAGGCGGTTTGAGTTAATTAATTATATGATAACATAAACTTGAAAATGCAAAGCTTAAATGTAAATATGTAATGCAAGGGCTTGAAATATAGATATGAATGCATTTCTTTGAGTTTTAGGCTTAAGACTACCACTTTAACAACATAACATTATCATTTGCTAAAAACTTTCTTAAAAGTAGAACCTTCAAGCTTTAAAGGTCAAATAAATGATGGTTTTGCAACCAACACCCAAGATCCTCATCATTAATCTGTGTTTCCTTCATCATTTAGGCCTTGAGGCCGAAATGTTCAAAGGAAGAAAAGGAAAAAGGAAAATCGAAATGGTGAAGAAAGAAAGAAGAATTTTCAACTTGAAACAAAATAAATCCAAGGAAAAGAATAGCAATTTTTAAAGAACAACTCCCTACCAAAGATATTTTCTTTTTTCAAAGAAGGAAACTTAGTCTTGAGATGAGATGAAAAGAACAAATCCTCTTTGAAGTGGATAATGGATTTGGCCAAGGGAAGAAAAAGAGAAAGAAAGGTTTGTCTTGGGTTCTTGAGCTTGGAAATGGAAAGGTTATGTGTTTAAAGGAAGGATTATGGTGTTTGTGTGGTGGTTTGTGTTTGGGAAATGGTGGAGGATGATGATTTTTTGGAAGAATGAAGTAGAAGTAGAAGAAGAACTCTTAGAACTCAAAGAAAAGAAACCTTGAAGCTTTGCACAAGTGAGCAAAAACATTACAAGCTTTCCTTGGTGTCTATTTATAGAAGAATTGCAACACATGGAGGTGCAAATGATGGAGGAGGCCGTCAGCCTTGTGGAGAGAAAAAGAGAAAAATATCTCTTTGCAAGGTATGGTCTTGGGCATGGTTCAAAGCATGGGCAAGTATGGGTCAAGGTATGGGCATCATGATTCTTTAAGCCTATTTTAATTGAATTTTAACATTTGATGGATGATAATGGGGAGGTGTGTGGCCGGTTTATTAACGGCTAATGGGGAATAAAATCTCATTTTAATGTTGGTTTATAAGTGTTTAGAAGTTGATTTGGTTAGGTTATGAATTAGGAGTTGTAATTTGTGTTTTAGGTGAGATAATGGGTAATTAAGGTGGTTCAAGACAAGATTAAATAGTGGTCTTGCTTGATTAATGCAAATCCACCTTTATTAGGAAGGAATTTCATCATGTGACAACTTCCGTGATTGAAAGAAATTGATTGAAATCTTACTACTCATAAAAATGTGACATAAAGTCTTAAATCAAGAAAAGGATTTTGAGTTTCTCTAAGCAATCTTAGGTTCTAATTAACCTCAATTAATTATTTTGACTCTAGATTAGTAATTAGAATTTACTAATCTTTAATTAGAGCCTAATATTGCTTAGGTTTTGCTAATTACATCATTAGGCCCAAAATGCACTTAGCTGGGGGAACGGTAATTTTTTAAGAAACTCTCAGGGCTACCTACTTAACCTATCATTAAATATTACTTAAAAACATCATTTAAAACCTTTGGGTGAAGTCTAGACAATCGGCATGTAAATCGATGTTAATTAGCCATAGGGGCATTTTGGTAATTTTGTGCATAGGAACTTAAAAATGAGATTCTTCGCTTTATTAACACACATAACACATATAATCCCCTATCATCATCAAAATGTCCCCTAGAGGGTGGTTGGGACCAGCGATCCTAATTTTTCGTGTAAAATGACTCAGGGTATTTTGGTCATTTGAAAATTTGAACGTTACACATTTCTTCATTGTATGTCACTTTCTAAGATGAAGGATACTTTCTGGAGATCTAAGCTTGGTTTCTTATTCTTGAAATCCTTTCTTCTTGCATTAAACATACTAACGTCCATTTCAAGGATTATTTTTTGTTTTATTTAAGTTATGAAACTCTTTGAATGAGATGAAACATGTTTACGCATGATATTGTGAAAATAAAACTTGTTGAAGGGACTTGTATGCAAACAAGAATGGTCCGTTGAGCACTAAAGAAACTTGAGTAAAAGATTAGTCATTCTACAAAATATTTTAACAAAATTGATTTGTTGTTACTCAAAATAGTAAGCAATAATGCTTTTTGAAAGGTTCTTGAGCTAACAATCTTCCCTTTTTTTATGATGATAAACCCAATTTTGAGAAAATCTTTTGAGAGTATTTTTAAAGATAGTATAATACTTAAGTAAGCTCAAACTCAAGCAATTTGATATTCTTTCAAAACACACTCATGAATAGAGTTTCAGAAGGTCATTGTCTTAAGGTTTGTTGTAGATATTAATAATTTATTTAGCAACCTTAAGAGACTAGCATAAAGCGTTTCTTTAGAAAAAAAAAACTTTATGAAAAAGAATTAGAGCATTTGAAATGAATCAAAGCTTAATATATCAGAGCATTTAAGCTTTCTAAATAAAAACATCTTGATTTTAAGTCTTTTGACTTGTTGAACTTAATCAGTGTTAAATCTTGAAAGATGATAATACGTGTGATATTTTATACTTGAGTTGGAATCCATATTCAGGATTTTCTAGAAAATAATTTTCAAGAAACATTTTCAATAAACTACATATGAAACATGCACTATAAGTTACAAGCAACATAGAGTTTTCTGAAGCTCATTTTTAGATCAATTATATATTAGAGCAAATGTTTGTACTTTGAGATAACACTTAAGCTTGTGTATTAGAGCATGATTGCATATGATAGAGACTTTTGTTTGTGTATAAAAAACATACAAGTAAAAAGATATGTATCAGAGCATAAGCATAGAGGTAAAAGAGATATATATCAGAGCATATGATAAAACTTTTAAGCATACTTATTATGTCAGAGCATAAGGGAAAAAAAAGCCAACATATATCAAGAGCATAATAAATGTGAATTAGATCATAACAGAAAAAAAAATGTTTAAAGCATAATAACAAAATTAAAAAAAATATGCTATGCATATATGAAATGTAGTCTTTGAAGCACTTCCTTAGCTTTAACCCTGACTTAGGACAAAAGATTTTCTTCCTTTCTCTTCTATCTTTCTCCCTTTTGTTATCAACAAAAAGGGTTGTGCTGGAGATCATTTCCATCATTGGCCCCTCCTCTTAAGCTTTTAAAGAAGTTGGTGTAGCTACTTTTCATGTCTTCTCAACTTAGCTCTAATATCTCTATTTGAAGCTTCAACTCTGTCAAGTCCTAAGGCCATGTCCCGTTAATTGTAGGAGCTGGACCTTTGAGAAACATGGTTGAGCTCAAGGTGAGGTTGGCTGGGGAGATAGGTTGTTCTTATTATTGTTGGGATAGCTTAGGTGTAGGCTCTAGAATGTCTAAGGGAATGGTGTTCCCAAACTTAGGTGAGTTTGCTTCTTCTTCAATTGTAGCAGGAGTAGGTGGAGTGGATGGTGGTATAGTGGTAGATGAGGTGATGGAACAGATGCAATAGCAATAGTGGGTAGAGTAGCTTGTTGAACTTCAGAGGTGTAGCTATTGGTACAGAACAGTGGCAGGAGCAGATGGAGCAAGAGAAACAATAGCAGGAATAACTTTAGTAGAAATGGGAGGCAACATGAGGAGATTTGTTTCTGTGTCTTTAACTTCTTCCTCTATTGGAGTTATTCTTATGGAAGGTGGAGGTTAATGTACCAATCAATAGGATAACAACAATTGTTGGTTCAATAGCTTTCTTTTCAAGCTCTTCCACAAATGGCTCCAGGGCATGAAAAACTCAATCATGTATATATTGTGTTCCTCAAAGCCCTCCCTCTAGGTTGACTCTTCCATGACTTTAGTCATGGACTTCAACATCTATTTTATATTTAGGGAGTCATCATCAGTGCATTTAAGAGCTATTTTTGAAGCCTTAAATGAAGCTATTTTAGCTTCAACATTAGCTATCCTTTCTTGAGCAGTGGTGGATTCAATGGTTGAGTTGGTTTCTGAAGGAATTTCACTTTGTAGAGGTGCAATAAAGATTGGGAAGGAAGTATGCCCAAATTGATAGGTCATTAGCATGTTTTCCTATTCTTCAATTACCATAAAAGGTTTATGGATAGAGGATTTTGACCTTTTGCTTAAACCTTGAATGCCTTTGGCCCTTTCCAATCTTTGTGCTTCTTCTAGCTTTCTTTTTTCTTGGAGAATTCTCTGCTCCTTGAGAACTTTCTCAGCTTCCTCCTCATCATCTTCTTCAAAATAATCCTAGTCTTCAATAGCAATGCCAGCTTGCTTAGCCTTTAGCATCTCTTTTAAGATCAGAATAGTTTTAGGTACATCCTTCAGGAGATTTCTATATTTGTGCTCTTATAATGGGAAGTTGATCAAGCTCCCCTTAGGAAGCTCACTTTTTGAAGTCTTTTCCTCAGTTTTGGATTGTTTGAAGGACTTTGCTTTTTTTTGCTTCTTGTCCCTCCACTTGCTCCTTATCTCAGTTAGGAGGGACTTCTATAGATTAAGTCCTATTAGATTCTTGTTTCGTTTCCTCAGGATCTTTCTAAGGTGCTTTAAGGAGGATTATTTTTCTTTTTGCCTTGCCCTTTTGTTCCTTCTTCTTTTTTCTATGCCTTAACTACAACTTTTTCAAGTCTTAATATCTCTTATTGGGCTTTATCTTTTGGAGCTAGTCTTGAGAGGTAACGAATTTGTTATCTTCATGGTCTTGAAGGAAACCATGGTGTACTCTGTGCCTATCATGCACTCTGAACTATTCCTCAGCTAATGGGTATCCAATGTGTTGAAAACTCACATTAACAATATCCTATATGGAACCCCAACTATTCTCTTTTTTCCTTTGTGATGGTACTCAACATAAAATCAATTATCAGCCTTGGCAAATTGATTTTCCTCTTTGCCATGAGGCAATACAATAGCATGTGGTCCATCCCCAATAATACATCAATATTTCCTAATCTAGGTAGAATAGTAAACCTGGACAATAGTAAATACCTTTCTAACCCTAGAATTCAGGAGTTAGTGGTGATCTCACCAAGTCTGATTGGGGGAGTCAGTGAGACATTTGGAGACTTCCTTAGTATTCACCCTAAGGGATTGAACTAATCACTTTGAGCTAGACAGGTTACTCTAACAATAAGGGCCCATTCTAAGTCTTCATCCACTTTCTGAGCCCAAAAAAAAAAAAAAAAGAATCTAGTCTTCATAACTATATTGAATCCTTCATTTATGAGTGGTCTCCATATTCTGAACTTGTGTGACTTTCTGACTCATTTTCTAAACCTCCAATCTTCTTTCTGAGCTTGCATCCTGACTTTATGAGCTTGCCTTGATGTCTTTGTTTAGGGCCTCAGTTTAAAGTCTTATTAGGGACTCTAGAGATGTTTTGCATGTATGCTATGTAGGTTTTAAAAACCTTTGAGATTTAAAAGCCTTTTCAAATAGCAAAAATAATCTTCAGCAGTGTTACTCCAGGAACAAGTTCCTATTCTAAGTCTTCATCCACTTTTCAGAGCCAATGAGAATAGAATTTAAGTCTTCACAAATGTACTGAATCCCTCATTTATGAGTAGTCTTCCATATTCTAACTTGTGTGACTTTCTACCTATTTTTTGAACCTATCTTTCTTTCTTGAGCTTGCATACTGACTTTTTGAAGTTGCCTTAATGTCTTCATTTGGGGCCTCAGCTTATTAGGGAAACTCTAGAGATGTTATGCATGTATGCTATGTAGATTTTAAAAACCTTTGAGATTTAAAAGACTTTTCAAACAGCAAGAATGATCTTCGCAAATAGCTTAGTGAATATATCAGACAATTGGCCTTTAGGATTCATAAACATTAACTCAACATCTCCTTTCTAATCGTGATCTCTAATAAAATGATATTTGACATCAATGTGTTTGGATCTAGAGTGATGAATAGGATTTTTTACAAGATTAATAGCACTGGCATTATCACAAAAGATAGGGATCTTAGAATATCTCAAGTGAAAATCTTCTAGTTACTTTCTTATCCATAGCATTGGGTGTAGCAATTTGCAACAGCCACATATTCAGCTTCAACCGTTGAAAATGCAATGGTGTTCTATTTCTTGCATGACCAAGTGATGAAGCTTTTTCTAAGAAACAGGCAACATCCACTTGTGCTTTTTCTATCCACTCTATCTCCAACAAGGTAAGCATTGTAGAATCATACGATCTCACAAGATGTACCTTTCTCATATGATAAGCCAAGATTAGAGACCAGCTAAATATCTCAGAATTCTTTTAATAGCATTTAAGTGAGATTATTTTAGGTTAGGTTGAAATCTAGCACAAATACCCACACTTAATCGAATGTCTGGTCTACTCCTTAGGTTTAGAAGTGAGCCAATCATTCCTTTATAATTACTTTATGATACATTTTCTCTATTCTCATATGCATCAATGACTTGAGATAGATGCTTGAGAGTGCTCATAGGTTTGGCTTGATCCATGTTAAACCTTTTCAAAAGCTCTTTTGTGTATTTTTCTTGATAGATCAAGGTTCCCTCCTTTTGTTGTTTTATTTGGAGTACAAGGAAAAACTTGAGTTCATCCATCATGCTCATCTCAAATTCACTTTGTATTAGTTTTGAAACATTTCACAAAGAGAATGATTAGTGTTACCAAATATAATGTCATCAACATATATTTAGACTATCAAAAAGTGATTATTTTGTTGTAGAGTAAATAGGGATGCATCAACTTTACCTCTCTTGAACCCATTCAAGTAAGAAGGTACTTAGCCTATTTAAGACCATAAAGTGCCTTGGTTAAATTAAAGACATGGTTAGGAAGGTTTTCACTCTCAAAACCTGGAGGATGCTTCATAAACTTCCTCATAGAGGAATCTATTTAAGAATGTAGACTTTATATCCATTTGGTATAGAGTGAAACCCTTGAAGGCTACAAAAGCAATGAGCATTCTGATGGCTTCAAGCTTTACTACTAGTGCAAAGGTTTCATCATAATCAATTCCCTCTTGTTGATTATAACCTTGTGCAAGAAATCTTGCTTTGTTTCTGATCATTTTTCCAGCTTTATCCAGCTATTTTTAACACCCACTTGGTTCCAATTATGGTCTTTCCTTTAGGCTTTTCCACAAGTGTCCAAACTTTGCCTTCTCAAACTGATCTAGTTCCTTTTGCATAGCTTCCATTCTACTTTGATAACTCAAAGCATCTTCAATGCATTCTGGTAGGATGGTGTAAATAAAAGCATAGTTAGACTCATTTATAAGGGAAGATCTGGTTCTTACACCTTTATAAATGTCCCTAAGAACTTGATTTTAGAAACGTTTTTAAATCATAAACTGTTCTGTAGTTTTTGTACCCTTGTTGTTCTTTAGCTTCTCTATAATCTTTAGATTGTTCACCTTCATGTTCAGAAATATCACTTTATGATGGCTTTAGAGTTTTGAGTAACCTTGTTGAGTTGACTGGATTCTGGAGCTTACTTTCTACAAATTGCACTTTCTTCGCTTGCTTTTTAGGGTTTCTTAAGGTTCAACTTCTCATGATTTTCTTCTAATTCTTCTAGATCATCAAAAGTCCTTTTTAAGTTCCCTAAACTTGATATGGATAGTGTCTTTCACAAAGTGTTCTTTTGTTGTAAACCTTATAAGCTTTAGAGACTGAAAATATCCTAAGAAAATTTCATCATCATATTTAGGATCAAACTTTGTGAGCCTATCCTTGGCGTTAAGAATAAAGCAAGGTATGCCAAAAATATGAAAATAAGAGATATTAGGTTTTCTTCCTTTCCATAGCTCATAAGGTGTTTGTTTGAGGATTGGCCTGAAAAGATTCTGTTTTGGATGTAGCAAGAGGTGTTGACGACCTTTGCCCAAAAACCTTTTGGCAAACCACTTTCTAGAAGCATTATTCTAGCCATTTGTTGTAAGCTTCTGTTTTTCCTTTTGAAACCCCATTTTGTTGGGGAGTTCTATGAGTCATGGGAAAAGCCATGTTTTTCACCAAACTCTTCAAAAATATGATTTTCAAATTCTCATCCATGATCTGATCTAATAAAGGTAATTTGAGAATCATTTTCATTACAAACTCATTTTGCAAACATCTTGAATTTCTCAGCCGCCTCATTCTTAGAACCTAAGAAAATAACCCATGTAAATCTAGAAAAGTCATCCACTATGACAAGACAATATCTTTTTTCAGCTAAGGGTCTTGGTATACAAAAAGATCCATATGTAAAAGCTCAAGTGACTAAGTAGTTAAAACCACATTTTTTTTAATGGAAAGAAGTTTTGGCTTGCTTGCCTTTCTCATAGAATTCACAGGTGGAATTCCTATCATTAGGGGTGTACATGGGATGGGTTATGACGAGTTTTGCTCTACCCGACCCCTCCACTTAGACTTAACCAATTTTGTAGACCTATCCTTAACCTAAGACCTGAATAAACCAGATCATGTTCGAGTCGAATTAAAACGGGAACACATCCGCCTAACCGGCCAAACACTCCTAAACATCCTTGTTTTCCACATCTCCAGAAAAAAAGAAAAAAAAAAAAAGCAAGTTGGCAATTGTGCCTAATACTAGGGAATAATAAAAATCAATCTTAATAATGTTCAAAAGTCTAAACTTATACCAACAACACAATAAAAGCAAAATAACTCATATTTATGTCATTCATGTTAATGGAAAAACAACATTATAGCACATATTCAAGAATAGAAAAGTGGAAAATCACAAATTGCAAAGAGCTAATATAAGTGAAAGAATTAGTACCCAAAATAGAAAATTGCACAACTTCACTCATTGATTGAATGCTTCCCATAATCAAAGCAAGTTGTCTCTTCATGTCTCTTCATGCACATGATATAAAAACAGTGTCTTATAAAGATTTAATAATAGAAGCAAGATATGATTTTTATTTTTTGGTACAAAATAAGATGTAAAAGTAAGTTACCTTTAATAAAACATGAGAGAAAAGGATAGGAATAAAAAAATTCCAATTGTAGGGGTAAACAAATCTAGATGATATACCTGAATAAAAAAATATAGGAAGGAAGATTAGTAAAAATGGAATTCTACTGTTTAAAACTTTGGTTAGCTTGGAAAGATATACAAGATATGACACTTACAAGGTAGATTTGGACTAGTGGTGACTTGTGAGAAACCAGGAATTATAGTTCCTTGAATATTTAGTTGATTTAGTTCACTCTAAATCCTTTCTATTTTAAAGTTACAATCAGAAATAACATAATCACATGAAAAATATCGTTCTGAAATTTTCCCCACCTAAAATTACTCTCTCAATCACAATTATGGCTTAAGAAACACAAGTAGATTAAGAAGTAAAGTCATAGAACTTTTAACTAGAATAATAGAAAAGATATCCAACTAGAAAACCTTGAATTAAAACAAAAGAAGGCAAGAAATTTACTTAAGCTTGCTACATTCATTAAATTGGATAAACTTACTTTAGAGTTTATCATATACACAGTTTTCCTAAGCTAAGCTTTTCAAGCTTCTATACACTTAATGACATATGCTTTGAAATTGTAGTTGAATACAAAAAAAAAAACTAAGTAACATGACTTTCTATTGTTCTAATCCAACATTTCTAGGCCTCTATACATCATAAGAACAAGTGATTTAAAACTACAGTTGAATATCAAAAAAAAAAATGAGTAATACAAACTTTCATGTGATTTTAATCCAAGCATTTTGGCCTTTTACACACCAAAACGTGTTAAATTTTAACCAATAACTGAATATCAAAAAAATACTATAGGAATAATGTCATTTGAGCTTTTTTATTCCAAAGACTTAAGGTAATCAGCATCCATCAGTCTATATTCATGTTTTGTGGTTGTGAACTTGTTCCTTGTAATGGAGACACATTCTTTGAAACATTTGCAAAACACAAAGTTAGCCTATTTCAATAAAAGTTTATATGGACAAATAAAGAAAATATCACGGTGTTATAAACTAACCATCAATAAGTCTCGTGCTATCAAATTGATCAAAATCCTTATCATCGCTTTAGTCCATTGGGGCATAGCCAGTTTGAGTGCATATTAGAGCTTCAGCCATTTTTGGTGACAAAGAGCTTCAAAACATCAAGCACATGCCCACCTGTGCTAAAGCAAGACTCAAATGTAACTGTTGAAATTGGAATGCCCAGGTATCATGAGCTATAAGAGAAAGTATCTTATACTTTGAAGAGTTTGTTTTCCACCAATCTATGTTAAAATCTCCAACATCATTCTCTTCAATTGTGTCCTCAGCCAAATACTTCTCAAGATTTGATTTACTATCTAAATTAGCTTTGGCCCTCTTTTGTTTTTTCCAAGTGTTCACCTTATTTTAGAAACACCTTTGAAACTAGATAATCCCTTAAGGCTCTCATCCAAATCAACACCTTAAGAAGAATCCCTACCATCTTTACTTTTATTAGAAACTCCGTTTGAATAAAATTTATACAATTAATCCAATGTGTCTTTAACCAAAATAGACATATTAGTAGCCAACTCCTTATCATATATATCCTCTAATGTCCAAGTGATAAAATCAAGTTTGTATCGAGGGTCCAAACAATAGCAACAAATAGCAATGGGTTAAACTTCTCAACATTTCCCCAATATTTATCATACATTGATAAATTGAGTTTGATTATGGCTCCATGATATCAATTGAGTTTGTACTGATGCAATTTCATGAAGCACTTGTTAGAAGTGACATGTAAGGAGCCTGAGAAACACAAAGTCACTTCATAGAAAATTTTCAAAAACTCAACAAATATTCTAGCATGTTGCCAATCAAAATTTGTAGGAGACTTTCTTTTTTCCTTTTTGTCCTCATGAAACCATTTCCTAAAATTAGACTCTATCATAAAGTCTATCAAAAGCTTTTTCAAACTTCTCGCTTGTTCTAACATCAAATAGGTGGAATTCCACCTAGTTGGGACATCTAAACACACAAGACCTTGAGATTTTATCATTTCAGCCACAATGCATTCTTTATGTAACATCCCTGCACCGCTTTATGGATTAATACTATCCCCACAAACCAACACGAGTCTTCAGCGCGCTTTGTCCTCACTCACACTACCTGGGAAAACTTCCCAGGAGGTCACCCATCCAAACTTATCCCAAGTCAAGCACGCTCAACCTTGGAGTTCTTCGTGATGGGCTACCGAAAGAAAATGTATCTTTATTGGCATAGGTAGTACCAATCAATTCATATAAGCCCTCCTTAACTGGATAGTCCCATACTTACACGGTCTTAGGATCCCTCATTCGTGTGTAATTGGTTCATTCATGTACCTCTACTTAGAGGCCTTACCAGAGCCGCTCTTATCCGTGCTTCCTTGGGCGATTACCCCTCCCATCACCGAACATTATATGCCCATACGTCCCGAACCACATCGACCTGGGAGAGGTGTAGGCTGATACCATTTTGTAACATCCCCCTTGCTGGATTAAGACTCCCCAAACCATCACTTTTTCACGCACTTTGTCCTCACTCACACGCTTCTTGGGAAAATTCCCAGGAGGTCACCCATCCCAAAATTACCCAAGTCAAGCACGCTTAACTGGAGAGTTCTTGTGATGGGCTCCGAAAAAATGTATCTTTATTGGCATAGGTAGTACTAATCAATTCATATAAGCTCTCCTTAACTGTATAGTCCTATACCTATATAGTCTTAGGATCCCTCTCATTCGGTGTAATTGGTTCATTCATGTACCCCTCCACTTAGAGGCCTTACAGGAGCCGCTCCTTGCCGTGCCTTCTTGCACCGATGATCTCCCCTCCGTCACGAGCATTGCATGATCATAGAACGCCTGGGACGAGGCAGGAGTGATCGCGATGCGAGAAGCACGGACAAGGAGCGGCTCCGCCTCCAAGTGGAGGGATACATGAATGAACCGATTACACACCCGAATGAGAGGGAACTTAGTCGTATAGGTATGGGACTTTACAATTAAGGAAGGCTTAAATGAATTGATTGGTACTACCTATGCCACAAAGATGCATCTTTCTTTTCGGTAGCCCATCATGAAAGAACTCCATAGTTAAGCGTGCTTGACTTGGGTAATTTTGGGATAGGTGACCTCCTAGGAAGTTTTCCCAGGTAGTGTGTGAGTGAGGACAAAGCACGTTGAAAAGATCCGTGTTTTGTGGACAGTTGTCAATCCATAAAGAGGCGGGGATGTTACAAATGGTATCTAGCTCTCCCAGGACATGTGGTTCCTGGACGAACCAAGTGGAAGCTGGTGCATGTAACACCCAGGACAAAGCAGGAGTGATCCACCAAGAGAACAAGGAGCCTCCTGACCTCCAAGTTGAGGGGTGCATGAATGAACCGATTACACACCCAATGAGAGGATCCTGAGTTGTATAGTATGGGACTATACCTTAAGGAGGCTTAAATGAATTGATTGGTACTACCTCTTCCACAAAGATGGATCTTTCTTGTTGGTAGCCCTTCACGAAGAACTCCATAGTTAAGCGTGCTTGACTTGGGGTAATTTTGGATGGGTGACCTTTGGAAGTTTTCCCAGGTAGGGTGTGAGTGAGGACAAAGCACGCTGAAGATCCGTGTTGGTTTGTGGGGAATTGTCAATCCATAAAGAGAGGAGATGTTACTTTAAACTTTGTTAACCTTTGGTGAGAGGATCTAACATACCAAACAACATTCCTGATGCTTTCTATGGAAGTTTGTTGCTCCTTGATACCTTTACGACAATCAAATTTAAGATATGAGCACAACACCTCATATGTAAATATCTTCCCCCACACACCAACCCACTTCTAACATCTAATTTCTTTTGAATGTATGAAATTGCCCCATCATTTGAGCTTGCATTTTCCACTATGATTGTGAACACATTTTCAATTCCCCATTCTTTCAAACACCTCTCAATTTCTCTTCCTATGGTTTCACCCTTGTGGTTCTCAATCAGGCAAAAATTAATAATTCTATTTTGCAATCTCCATATTTTATCAATAAAATGAGTAGTCAAACACATGTAGGATAAATTTTGGTTTGATGTCGATAATCCGTTGTTAAACAAACACAGATGCATGATTTTATAAACCAAGCCTTAAGCTTTTTCTTTTCATCTAAAAATAGTTGACAACAATCTTTTGAAATTGTCACCCTAGATGGTACAGTGAATCTAGGTTCTAATCGATTTAACATCTTACGAAACCCATGCCCTTCTACAACCTTGAATGGCATTTCATCACATATCATTAATTCAGCCACATCCTTCCTATAATCTTCCAAGTTATAACCAACAGGTCTCATGCATAGACCATCTTCCTCTTCTTCACCAATCCTTGGCATGTACCCATGAAGTGTCACTTCTTTCCTACTTTATTAAATATCCATTTATGAGATCTATGTAGGTGTTTGTTCATTGAATTAGTGCCATGTTTGTTTGGGTGACAACTGTACACTGCATGACAATAATTACATTTGGCCTTGTGTTCTCCCTTAGTCTCTACCAAAGGAAGCTTAGTAAAATGATCCCAAACGATTGACTTTTTACCCTTAGTAGCCTCTACTTCACCCTCATTTTCTCACCATCATTTTTCTCACTAATTATTGGTGGGGCTAAAGTAGTAATTGAGGTCAAAATATTGGCATTTGTGTTTGTTGAAGGATTTGAGGTGTTACCAATTTCATCAACTGAACTTGAACCAAATGGGTCTCCCCTTCCATTTGTTTTTAACTAAACCTAAATGGTAAGAAAAATAGTAAATAATTACCAACATTGAATTTAAACAATAATTGGTTTAAAATAATATCATTTGTTAAAGCGTAAATTGAACTAAAGCAGCCACAAGTGACAAGCCCATAAAAACAAACCAAAATATGAATTATGAGGAGTGAAACAACTATGAAAATTATTAAGTCTCAAGCTTACCTTAGACTCCTACTCTTGTGGCTAACAGTAGGCTCCACCAATTGTTCACCAAATCCAAGTTGAAATCATAAGATAGATGAAATAAGCTCTCCTAAAAAAGTTACAAGAGAAAGAATACTTATTTTCAGTTGTTCATAACTTCATACTATAAATTTATAATTACTGAATATATAAAATTACAAACATAAATTAGTGATCGACGATTTGGTGTCAATGGCTCAAATCACTAACCTAACAACCAAAAAAGAAAATTGGGGCCAAAATAAAAACTTGACTGAACACTATCATGAATTAGGAAAATGGGAATAAAGTGAAAAATAACAAGTTATAAACCATTAACCTTAACATATTCTTGAGCAAGAAATGAAGTAGTATCACTGAAGGGGATGATAACAACATCAAGAGGAAAAAAGAGATCACTTGAGGAAATCAGACTTAAGTCTTCAATCTGGTCTCAAACTCGACTTTATCTCATTAGGGGGAGCGGTCCAAAGTCAAAAGGAGATGTCACCATTACATTACCTTCCCATAGTTGGTGGTGTCTTCTTTGCCAAGAGGAAGTGGAAAGGAAATGCTTTCCTCACCTTAGTGCACGCTTTATTAGTCCCTAGCAGAGCTATTTCTAAACGCACAATAACTAATGGAGAACACAGGAGTCAAGAAAAAGAGGAGTATGTTGTTCAATATCATAGATGCGAAGGATGTAGTGATGGTAGTACCTCTCTTCGCAGCGAGGCTTCGGTTAGTTGGACGATGACGCGACGAAGGTATGGTAGTCTTCACGGCTCCTGCTTCCGTCGGTTCATGGTGAAGCTCCTGCTTTCTCCGCTCCTGGAAACCCAACAAAGGTATGGTTCACGGTGAGGCTCCCTTCTTTTCCAGTGCGGCTCCTGCAAACCCGATGGAGGTGCGGCTGGACATGGGACTCTGAGCTCTAATGGTGGTGAGAAAAAGCTCCTCAGCCTTGGCTGGCTCCTCCTTTGCGTTTGTAGTTTGGAAAGGGAGAGGAAAGGGAAAGGGAAGTAACGAGCAATGGAGCATCAAAAAATGGAAAGGGAAAAGGAAAGTATAAGTGTGTTATCTGTTGTCTTGTCTCTTTGTAGAGTCTGAAATGAGAGTGATAGGAGGTGAAATTTAGAATTAGGATAACATATGTACCGGATTAGTGACCCGCGGCCTGGCTGAACGCGGTCATGAAAAACATTGATCTGCCTTATTTTTTATGCTGACCCGTCCTTTTTTGCACATCGGGTTGACTTACCGACTAGCCTAGTTCGAATCGTCACAGAGCTTGGGCTGAGTTGTGTATAGCACTACCTATCATATATGATCTTTGGGAGTCCTTTAACAAGCTCCTTTTGAGATAACTAAAAAATTAGCTTCAATATGAGCATGTCTAAGCTTCTTATGCCATAGTCACTTATCATCCATAAAGGATGCAAGACATTTTACATCTTGATCTATAAGATCATCCAAGAGAAAAACATAAGTGTTATCAAGTCTCTTACAGATAAAATGACTTGTTCAGAAGTGAGATTTCAATATTGCAAGCATTTGTATTGAATAAAACATTGAAACCTTTGTCACAAAATTGGATGATGCTCAATAGATTGTGAGCCAAACCTTCAACAAGTAAAACATCAGAAATTTGGTGAGAATCATCCTTACCAACATTTCCTATACCCTGACCTTAGCTTTTTCTCCATCAAAAATTTTACTAATCCATAATTCTTAGGTTTCAGGTTTTTGAAACAAATACGTCAAGTGTTAACTTGAAGTGCAGTGAACGATTATCAGTAAGTATTAGAAAGTAACTTTTTGAACTTAGTTGAAAATAAGAAAACTTATTAAAAGGTATTTTTTAGAAACGCTTTGAAGATAAATTCAAAACAGGATGTAAAGGAGATTAAAGGGAAGAGAGATATTGCAAGTTGTTTTTATCCTGGTTTGGCTAATCTATCTATATCTAGTTATCAATAACCTACTGAGTTCCACTAAATCAAGCTTTCTCAACTCTGAGAAAGTCAGATAGTCTTTCTATAGCCCTCTAAAGCTATCTTATATGGCCAGGAGCTCACTCTCCGTCACTCCCAAGAAGCCTTTGACTAGCCTCTCCAAGCTAAACTCACAATTATTACTTCTAGATCTAGGTACAAAGATATTTGAGGGTTGGTTCACTCTAACTAACAAACACTCAAGTTTTCTTAGAATAGAACCATGTATGAACTAAAAACTTGAATGACTTCTTTTTAACAATTCTTCCTAGGAAGAAAATATTATCGAATAAGAACTTAAAAAGAAGATTTTTTAGAAGAGAAACTAATTTCAACCAATAATAGCCTTATAGAAGAAGAAGGAGGATTCCTACATTCTTGAACGATCTACAAGCATTTCAGCGAAAGTCTTGAGTTGTAAGCACATGACTTCCTTTTATACTTGATCTTCAAATTCAGACCATTTTCGCTTGATATGTTTTTTGAGTGACATGTGTTGATCTTCTTTTTATGTCTAGAAATACTGTCTAGAAAATTAGCGCAGCTGTGTCATAGCCACTTTTGCAAGTTAGAGACTGGTCAAATTAGGTTTCTAAGCCCATCTTCAAAAACTACTTTTTGCCTTCCTGAATGGGGTTTTTGATCTTTTTTAAACAAATACCTGTCAAATGTGACTTGAAGTGCAGTGGAAAGATTATCAGTGAGTATCAGAAAGCAACTTTCTAAACTTAGTTGAAAATAAGAAAACTTATTTAAAGCTATTTTTTAGAAACGCTTTGAAGATAAATACAAAACAGGATGTAAAGGAGATTAAGGGGAAGAGAGATATTGTACAGTGTTTTTATCCTGGTTTGACCAACTTATCTATATCTAGTTATCAATAACCTACTGAGTTCCACTAAATCAAGCCTTTCTCAACCCTCAGAAAGTCAGATAGTCTTTCTATAGCCTTCTAATGCTATCTTACATGGCCAGTAGCTCACTCTACTGTCAATCCCAATAAGCCTTTGACTAGCTTCTCCAAGCTAAACTCACAATGATCACTTCTGGATCTAGGTACAAAGATATTTAAAGGTTGGTTCACTCCAAATAACAAACACTTAAGTTTTCTTATAATAGAACCATGTATGAGCTAAAAACTTGAATGACTTCTTTTTAATAATTCTTCCTGGGAAGAAAATATTATCTAATAAGAACTTAAAAAGAAGATTTTTTACAGAAGTAGAAACTAATTTCAACCAATAATAGCCTTATAGAAAAGAAGGAGGATTCCTGCATTCTTAAAAGATCTGTAAGCGTTTCAGCTGAAAGTCTTGCTTGAGTTATAAGCACATGATCTCCTTTTATACTTGATCTTCAAATTCAGACCATTTGCCCTTGATGTGTTTTTTGAGTGACATGTGTTGATATTCTTTTTATGTCTTAGAAATCCTGCCTAGAAAACTAGCTCACTGTGTCAAAGCCACTTTTGCAGTTGTAGAGACGTGGTCAAGTTAGGTTTCTAAGCCCATCTTTAGAAACTAATTTTTTCCTTCTGAATGGGGTTTTTGAACTTTTCTCCTAGAAGTTAGGATGGTTGACCAAGTTAAAAAGTGAGATGTCACTGTCTTCCTTTTTTGGGTTTGACTTTAATTTGAAATTTGAATTTTCCTCCTATTCTATAAAATGTGCACATTTTAGGAGTAAATGTGTTTTTGAAGCACTGCTTCAGTTTCTAGACTTTTCATTGATCTTCATTGCTTCACTAAGAGCTTGTTAGTGATAATATCATTACAGTTATAGCCTGTAACTAACTAGTTTTAGAGGAGGATGGATTTCTTCATTGTATATCACTTTCTGAAGATGAATGCTACTTTTTGTAGATTTGAAACTTGGTTTCTTGTTCTTGAAATCCTTTCTTCTTGCATCAAACATACTAACATCCATTTAAAGGATTATTTTTCACTTCATTTGAGTTTTAAATCTCTTGGAATGAGATTAAACATGTTTACATATGATATCATGAAAATAAAACTTATTTAAGGGACTTGTATGCAAATGAGAATGGTTTTGTTAAATGCTTAAGAAACTCAAGTAAAAGATTAGTCATTCTATACAAAATATTTTAACAAAATGGTTTGTTGTCACTCAAACCATTAAGTGATAATGCTTTCTGAAGGGTTCTAAAGCTAACATCAACCCTTAGAGGCCTATGCACATGAAAAGGGGGGTTGAATCGTGCTTTACTTTTTTTCTTTTCTGAAACTTTAAACAAAATCTATCAAGTGTATACTTGAAGTACAACAGAAACTTTAGTTAGTAGCTTTTAGAAAGTGACTTTCTAAACCAGTTGAACACTTAAAATAGGTTTTTTAAAAATATTTTCATATATGTATAGTTTTGAATCTCAAAAGCAGAAGGTAAATGAAATAGAATGACTTGAGAGAAACTTTACTAGGAATTTTTATCTAGTTTAGCCAATGCTGCCTATCCAGTTTCAATAACCTTTGAGTTCCATTAAATCCCTTTCTCACCCTAGAGAAAGAAAGATAGTCTTTGCTTTGCCTTCTCAAGCTAACTCACATGACCAGTAGCAAACTCTATTATCAACTCCAAGTAGCTTTAACTAGCCTCTCCAAGCTAACCTCACAATGATCATTACTGGATCAGGCTACAATGGTTTGCTAAAGGTTCGTTTTCTCCAACAAACAAAAACTCAAGTTTTCTGTAAATGAAATAGTATAAGTTTTAAAACTTTGAGTGACTTCTTTATAATCTATTCTTCCTAAAAAGAATGTGTTTTCTGATTTGAACTAGAAAGAAGATTTCTATAAGAGAGAAACTAATTACAAGATATAATATTATTTGCATAATAGGAAGAAGGATTTAGGGATTTGCAAGTCTTTCAAAGATTCAGCAAAATGTCTTGAGTTGTAAGCGCTAGACATCCTTTTATACTTGATATTCAAATCAGACTGTTGCCCTTGATGTCCCTTCCACTTGAGGTGTAGATCTACTTTTTATGTCCTAGGAAAAGCCATTGGAAGAGTAGCTCAGCTTGTAGTGCTACTTTTTGTTGGCGCAGACCATTGTCAACAGGAAGTTTGAGTGATACTTCAAAAACAACTTTTAACTTTCTGGCCATGGTTTCTAATCACATTCTTCTAGAAGCTAGGACATTTGACCAAGTTAAAAGGATAGTGTTAGCTCTAGAACCTTTAGAAAGCTTCAAGTCAATATGTTTTAAATGGCAAAGCCAATTTAAAGAAAATATTTTGAGAAATGACTCATGTCAACCTTGAGTTTCTTGAAATAGCAACAGGTCATACCGTTAGCATAATACGGCTCTATAGCGAAGAAAATTTCACTTTACATGTACAAACATTTATCTCGATTAAAGAGATGAAAATTAAAATGAATGTGAAAATTATATCATGAAATGAGCATACAAATGCCTAACGAGTTGAAGAAATTCAACAAGTACAAGAAACCAAGGCAGAAGTCTTCATAAAGAAGCACTAGACATCAGAAAGTAGCCTCAAATCGAAGATATCTATCCATATTTGAAGCCAGCGTGTTCTACCATCTTTAATCATCATGAGCATAATTAGTTTATCATCAACAAGCTCAAATTGAAGACCTAAAAACCAAAGACGTATTAAGGAATTGATACCGCACCTCAGAAAGTACACTTCACAGTAAGACGCTATACTCTTTTGAAAAAGGAGGGAAAATTTGAAATTCAAATTGGAAAACATATCCAGTTATAGATTGACATGTCATATCTTTTGCCAACTTGGTCAACTACTCTAGCTTTTAGAAGGAAGTGTTCAGAAACAACATTTAGAAAGTAAAAAGTAGTTTCTGAAGGTAATCTCATAAACATCTATTTTACAAGGGATTCTGTAATAGGTATGACAAAAGACAAGCTACACTTCTAGACGCTTTTCAAGAGACAAACAGATGATCAACATGTGTCACTTGAAGAACTGATCAAGGGCAATAGTCACAAAAATAGAACATCTATAGAGAGATGAAGCCTCCAAAGAAAAAGAAGAATGTTACATAGTGCTGATACGTTGCAAATTTTTCTCCTAATCTTTTCTATGAAGTTCATTACATCTTGTAATCAGTTTCCTAGCTTATAAAATCTTCTTTCTACATTCTTAAAAGATCTTACATTATTCCTAGGAAGAATCAATTGAAAGAAGTCATTCGGGTTTTCCTAGATCCATTTGTTGTATATCTTTAGGAAACTTGAGTGTAGGTTTGGTTGAGTGGCAAACCCAAACACAAACCTTTATATCCTTGATCCAGGAGTGATTAGTGTGAGATACCTTGGAGAAGCTACAATAAAACTACTTGCAACAAGTTAGTAAGGTGTTCTTGCTGATCAGGTTTAGCTTGGAGAAGCTGGTCAAAGACTACTCAAGGTTAGCTTGGAGAGACTAGTACAAGACTACTAGGTTTTAGCTTGAAGAGGCTGGTGAATAACTACTTGGTTTGTGATAGTAGGGGATGTCTACTAATCACGGTAAGAGCTTGGGAAGGCTACTGCAAAGACTATCCCGTTTTTCTTTCTTGGGTTAAGAAAGGTTTAGTGAAACTCAACAGTGTTTGAGAACTGGATGTAGGCAGGTTGGCCGAACCAGGATAAAAATACTTGTGCAGGACTTTCTTCTTCCTTATCTCTCTTACATTCACTGCTCTGAGTTTATTATTTATTTTCTACTTAAAGTTAGTTTTATTTAATTTTCTGTTACAAACACTGTAGTTTAGAAAGTCACTTTCTGATGTATTAAAGGATTTTCGCTGCATTTCAGGCTCAACACTTGATAATATTCTGTGTAAGTTTTAGAAGCAAAATTAAAAAGAGAAGAAGAGCATGATTCAACCCCTCTTCGTGCGCTTTTCTACCTACAAGTGGTGTCAAAGCTTAGCTTCTAAGGGGTTGAGCATTCTAATAGTTGCAGGATAAAGATCCGAGGGACAAATGACACAAATAACTCATATAGCAGAAGGGCACTCCATCAATAGACCGCCATTCTTTGATGATGGGGACTATGCCTATTGGAAAGATTGCATGAAGTTGTTCATTAAATACATAGGCCTTGACTTGTAGGATATAATTCAAGGAGGTGACTATGTGCGAACTGAAGAGGTTCCAGAACTAATGATGCACCTTCAACATCAAGACAAGTCCCTAGGAGCTGGTAGATAGAGCAACACAAAGCTAGAGTTTAGTTGAACTCAAAAGCTAAATATCTACTCACATGTGAACTAAGCAAGGCCAAATATGATAAAATCATTACTTGTGACACAACAAAGGAGATATGGGACAGATTGCATATGCTGCATGAAGGTCCTGATCAAGTTAAGGAGACTAAGATCAGTATATTGGCTTATCAATACAAGACGTTTAGAATGACAGATCAAGAGTGTATTGTTGAAATGACCACAAAGTTTATGCACATCATAAACTAGCTAAAGGGGCTAGGCAAATAATACTCTAACTTTGAAATGGTTAGAAAAATCTTAAGAAGCCTCCCTACCAAATGACTACCTAAGGTCACAACCATCACAAAGGCTAAAGATCTTCAAACTCTTGGTCTGGTCTGCACATACTCATCACGTCACTCAAAACTCAAAAGGTAGTGCTCTCTGAAATGCATGGTGAATCTATCAAGAAGAGTAGGTCCATGGCCTTGAAGTTGTCTTAGAAGCTGAATAAGGCTAAGGCAATAAGAGTTGTTGAAATCTCTAATAAAGAGGAAGAGTCTGATGATCAGATAGAAGAAGAAGATGGAGATGAGATCTCCATGCTGGTGAGGAAGATGTCAAGAGCCTAGAGAGGTAAGATAAAGAGAATAAGAGACATCAACCTTAAGAAGGACAAAAAGGGCAAAGTGAGGCCAGAAAGCATTACCTGTGACTGGAGAGAAAATGGACACTTCAAACCAGAATGTCCCAAACTCAAGGGTCCAGAAGAAGTTCATGCCTAAGAAGAAAGGCATGCTGGCCACCTGGAATAAATTAGAGGAAGATAAGGAAGAAACAGAAGATCAGGAGGAGCTAGATGTTGCAAACCTATACTTCATGATAGGATATATGTAGAAAATGAACCTAAGGTAAATAGCTCTGAATCTTATCTTTTCTATGATGAACTTTTAGCTTTGTATGAAGAGTTGCTTGAGGACTCTCAAACTCTTTCCTCTCACTATTTCAACCTGAAAGGAAAATAGCAAAAGGTTTTTTTAGAACTTGAGATAACCAAGTCTAAAGTTAAGAATCTTAGGCTTGAGAAAGAAGAAATAAAAGGAGAAAACAAGTTTTTAAATATAAGACTCAATGCCTTTGAAGTTGAAGTCACTAAAAACAATGAAAATAAATTAGAAAATCATTTCTGAACTTGAAAGGACTTCAAAGCTTCTGAAATCTAACCTTGAAAAGATGGTGAAGGGTTCAGAAAATCTTGAGCTGATGCTTAGAGGTCAGAGACCATATTTACAAAAAATCGGGTTGGGATATGAAGAAAAAATAGATGAGAAAGGGAAGCCAACTCAGTTTATGAGAGTAAGGAATAAGGTTTATTACCTTTTGTCATAAGAAATGACACCCACTTGACAAGTGTTTCTTAAGAAATAAATCTATCAAAAAGGATGGAAAACTTCTTCCTTGAAAAACTAACCTAAGAGGACCCAAGAAAGTAAAGGTACCAAAATCAAAAACTATTTTTATTGCAAGTGCGTTTGAGAAGACCCATTGATTGGGTTACCAAGAGACACATGGTCAGTGACCTCTCCAGACATTCATCCATATCAGAGGATGGATTAGTAGTTTTTGGTCAAGCAACTCTGAGGAGTCATGATTCAATGATGGAAGGAGCTTAAGAAAGACTTTGTTGATGATCTTGAAGAACTAGGAGAAAACCTTTAGAAACTGAGTCTAAGGAAGCCTCGGAAAGCAAGTAGATGAAAGCCATACCTTCAAAAAGTAGACTCTAGAACATAGACACTTCAAATAGCTTGCTCAGGACTCCAAGGCATTTAGAAAGTAGTATTTCTGATCATGAAGAAGAGCAATCTACAGATGAAGGAGAAGCTAAAGAACTTCAAAGCTATAGAAACTACAAGAGAGTTTCCGATTTTAAGATAGTTCTAGAACAAAGTTCTGGGAGATATTTCCAAGGGGGTGAGAACTAAATCATCCCTTATAAACACATTAAACTGTGCTTTCATCTCCACCATCAAACCTGAATGCATTGAATAAGCTTTGAGTGATCAAATTTGGGTAGATGCTATGCAAGAAGAATTGGATTAGTTCAAGAAAAGCAAGGTCTAGACACTCATTGATAAACCAAAAGAAAAGACCATCATTGATACAAAATAGATGTTTTGGAACAAGCTTGATGAAGTTGACAAAGTCATTAGGAACAAAGCAAGATTGGTCACAGAAGGTTATAATCAACAAGAGGGAATTGATTATGATGAAACCTTTACATTAGTAGTTAGGCTATAAGTCTAGCCATTAGAATGTTACTTGCTTTTGCTACCTTCAAAGGATTTACTCTTTACCAAATAGATGTTAAGTTTGCGTTCTAAATAAATTCCTCTCTAAGGAAGTATATGTGAAGCAACCTCCCAGTTTGAGAGTAAAGACCTTCCTAACCATGTATTCAAGCTAACAAAGGCTCTTTATGGTCTGAAACAAGCTCCTCGAGCTTGGTACAAAAGACTAGTACCTTTTTGCTGAAGAATAGGTTCAAGAGAGGTAATGTTGATACTATACTTTTTACTCTTGATCAAAATAATCACTTTTTGATAATTCAAATATATGTTGATGACATTACATTTAGTGCTATTGATCATTCTCTTTGTGAAAATTTTTCTAAATTAATGCAGAGTGAGTTTGAGCTGAGCATGATGGGTGAACTCAAGTTTTTCCTTGGTTTGCAAATAAAACCAAAAAAAAAAAGGATCTTGATTCATTAAGAAAAATATACAAAAGAGCTTTTTGAATAAGTTTAACATGGATCAAGCCAAACCCATGAGTACCCCTATGCATCCTTCTCAAATCATTGATACCAATGAGAATGACGAAAAAGTATCAGAAAGTAATTATAGAGGAATGATTGGTTCACTTCTATATCTTACAACTAGTAGACTAGACAATGAATTAAGTGTGGGAATTTATGCTAGATTTCAATCTAACACAAAGCAATCACTTAAATGTTGTTAAGAGAATTTTTGGATATTTATCAGGCACTACTAATCTTGGCTTGTGATATGAGAAAGGTACATTTTGTGAGATTGTAAGGTTCTATGATGCTGACTTTGCTGGAGACAAAGTTAAGAGAGAGAGCACCAATGGCCGTTGTTGCTTCTTTGAGAAAAGCTTGATCACTTGGTAATGCAAAAAGCGGAATACCATTGCACTCTCTATTGCCAAAGCTGAATATGTAGCTGTTGCAAACTACTACACCCAGATGCTTTGGATAAGGAACCAATTAGAAGATTATCACCTGAGGCATTGTAAAATCCCCATCTTCTGTGATAATTCTAATGCTATTAATCTTGCTCAGAATCCTATCTAGTACTCTAAATCCAAGCACATCGATGTTAAACATCATTTCATTCAGGATCATGTTCAAAAAGGAGATGTTGAGTTAATGTTTGTGAATATGAAGACTAAGTATATGATATTTTCACAAAATCATTAGCTAAAGATCATTTCTGTGTTTTAAAAAAGCTTTTGAACTTAAAAGGTTTTAAATCTACATAAGCATTTATGCACAAACATCTCTGGGTACTTCCCTATGTTGCTTTGAACTGAAGCCTCAATGAAGACATTAGTTTGCAAGACCACAAAATCAGAATGAAAATTAGTATTTCAGTTTGCAAGCTCAGAAATAAGATGGGTTGATCAAAAAGAAGATTTGAGGATCAAAAATAGGGTGTATATGGTTGGATAAAGTTCAGTAAATCATGAGAACATGGTGATACTTTGAAAGGTCAAAAAGAGAAAATGAAGCTCAAAAAGTAACTTTATTCAGAAAGTGATCCCAAGCATTACCAACCATTCTTTCTAAACAGGATGAAAAAAAGGCAAGATATTTCCCACTCATTTACATTTCTCTCCCCATGCTGCTTCACCTTCAATCAATCACATCTCATCACTTAAATAACTCCCCATGCCTCACACACCACACCTCCACTTTCATCTTTTACCGTACACCTTGTAAATCGTTTCATTTTTCCCTTACTCTCAAACCCTTGCTGCAACCACAATCCTTCTCTCATAACCTTACCTTGTTCTTTCAACCATTATATATAGAATCTACCAATGGTTGAAGGAGAGAGCTGACAAATCGATCCATAAGACAACTTCTTTTCATATGTACAATGATCTAGACATAGGATCACTATACAAAAAATTCTCCTTGAGGAAGATGGCACCTGGAAAGACGCCGAGAGGATCTTTGTGAAGAAATATCCATTTTTAATGGAGTCTTTTCCTTTAAAATGGGAAGAATATTTGGAGATCAATGACCGAGTCTTCCCAGGCTGGTTCCGCTTTCTACTCTCATCGGAAGGTACCCAGCCTCATCGTTAAGAACTATGATCAGAGATTGTGCGATCAAAATCACGCATCCAGGACTCTCCAAGATCATTAAGGCACCAAATGCTGGAATCGTCTATAGCTCCTCACCAAATTGGGTTCACTCCATAGGAATCAATGAAGGAGACGTGTCAAAGTATCTTCCTGAATCCATTCTTCTTACACCACATGAGATCACTACTGCCATGCTAAGTGTTGGGGCAAGGAAAGTATATACGATGGTATAATTCTCCATTCTACCTCACATAGGTAGCACAAATAGACCAGTTGGCATGGACTACATGCTATTGCATTGTTTGTTGGCAAAATGAAAGACGAATTTACTAAGACTCATTTTGGACTATATGATCAGCACTACGAAGAAAAATGGAGGATTGCTAGTGTTCTGTATGGGATGTTGCTAAAAAGGCCACTTATAGAGGAATGGTTTGAATAGTTGGAAGGTACTATATTCTCATCCTCATCTTTTAGAACCTCAAAGAAGAAGTCCACTATCTTAAGTTGAGCCAAAATGCAGAGCCCAGGACAAGGTGAGATAGAGCAAGAAAATCCTCAGTAGGGCTGAGTATCAGAAGAGATTGCTAAAGGAAAAAGAAAGCTAATTATTATGGAGAGTGAGACTAAGAACTGAGAGGAAGAAGAATGTAATCTACTATAAAGAAAGAAGAACAAAGAAAAAGCAAGAGAGAAGTAAACGGAAGCCTCCTGAGCCACCTCTTCCTTCAGAATCTATCAATGTTACCTTCATTTTAGATAAGGGGCTACTAGAAAAATCAGAAAAGATGCCAAGTGAACCCATTGGAATATCAAAGAAGAGATATTGAGTCTAAACTCAAGAATGTAACAAAACATGAGTCAAGGTTCTCTATGCTTTTGAAAGAAGTCACACGATATAACAGACTGGTTACATTGTCATTTTTACTGATTCTGAAGAAAGGCGGAAGATGTAGAAGAAGGAGATCAGAGACGCATTCCCATCTAAAGAAAAGGAAAACTTACTTAGAAGTAAGAAGGCCAGGTTGAGTGCGAGGTTCAGGCCAGAGCCCATTGTTGAAGAAACATTAATGGAGCCTATCATTGAAAAGCTAGCTGAAGAAGCCAATGCACCATAAACAACTATTGTCCTGATGATCCCTCAACCTCCTCCTTCCATTCGTATAACTCCTATAGGAGATGAAGAGGACAAGACATTAGAAGTTTGTGTTCCTCTTCCTGATGAAGCTCGCTTCTGCCTTGGCTCATATATCAAAAATTGCTTTTGCTCCTACTACTTTTGTTGTACATATTCCATCTTCTCCACCTCTCGCTGCATGTGATGATGCTAAGGCTGAATCACCAAAGTCAGAAGACTATACCTCTAGACATACCTAAGCCATCTCCAAGAGCTACTCCATCCACTTTTACACCAATCCATTTGCCACACCAACCCTCATTAAAGCCTCAGCCAATTCTCCCTACATCCAACTACTTATGCAAAATTAGAGGACATGGCCTCTAGGTTAGTTTAGGTGGAAGCAGCCAATATTAGGCAAAGTGGCTAACTCCAAAGTCATGATGATATTTTGCATCAAGTCCTTCAAAACACTTAGGATATTCTCAGAGAGTTGAGGGCCGGGGCTAATGATGGTGTTCTTAGTTTCCAGCACACCTTCTTTTTACTGATGTCAAAAGGGGAGGAGAAAGAATAAAAAGTAGTGAAGAAAATCCAATGTTGTGGAACTCAAGGGAGCCTATGCTAAGGGAGCTTAGAGATTTCTTTTTAGCATGCATTTTTGTTTTATTTTTTGTTGTTTTAAAACTATTAGTTTTTCATGCTTTGATAGATTTTTTTTTTCTATTTGTTCTTGAACTTTCTCCTTTTGCATATAATATATATCTTTTTCATATTTGTTCAAGATTTTATGCTTTATGGCTTATTTTAGGTCTAATATGCTTCTATTTTGAGCTTTGGTGCATATCGATACCTGTTTATCATGCTTATCTAATCTACTATCATGCTTGAGATGTATGCTTTTAATCTCTTAGCATTTGCTCTGATATTCTTATTATTTAGCACGCTATGATATTTAGCTCATCTGTGTGTCTTTGATTAGCACCAGCAAGTATTGATTAAGTACAAGCACCCTATTTACTCTAATACGCTTATTCTGATAATGCTTCGATATATATGTCTTGATTACATGCACAAAATGTTTTTTCATAAAACATATATACTCGACATACATATACAATGTGCTCATAAGCTCTGAATATGAATACAGTTGTGATTAGTTTTTGTTAATATTCAGAAACTTGTCCTTATATGCTCTGATATAGTTGAGATCTGTTTATGAGCCTCAGAAATCTATCATGTGTGCAAAGCTTATATGTTACAAGTTTTTTGTTACGCACACATATTACATCGTGTTTTGAAAATACGCCCTATAAATTTTTGCTAAATAAGAAATCTAATCAAGATGATATATTACAAGTATTACTTGTTTTTATTCAAGCATGTATTTTTAGAAGGATCTAAATGACAAAATCAAGCTTTTCTATCAAAAAGGCTTAAATGATGATATCCTTTCAATACTACTCATACCTCTCCAAAAGTACTCTGAGTAACTTCCTTGAAAATCAAAATAGCTTTGATTTAACTCACTTAAGGCTATAAAATGTTTTAGATATTATCCATACCATGCCTTAAGAAAAAGACTTCCTAAAAATCACATATTGCGATGATTTTAAAGAATATTGTTTATCATGCCATATATCTTATAATATTTCTTTCAATATCTCTTCAAAAGATTTTCTTCAAATAGGTTTATCATCATAAAAAAGGGGAGATTGTTAGCTCAGAACCCTTTAAAAAGTTTGAATTCAATATGTTTTGAATAACAACAAAGTCAATTTAAAGTAAATATTTTGAGGAACGGCTAATATCTACCTTGATCTTTTTGAAATATCAATAGGTCATTCTGTTAGCATAATGCGGCTCCTATAGCGAAGATAATTTCACTTTACATGTGCAAACATGATTTATCTCGATTAAAGAGATGGAAATTAAAATGAATGTGAAAATTACATCATGAAACGAGCATACAAATGCCTAATGAGTTGAAGAAATTCAACAAGTACAAGAGACCAAGGCATGAGTCTTTAGAAAAAGCACTGGACTTTAGAAAGTAGCCTCAAAAAGAAGATATCTATCCATCTCTAAAGCTAACGTGTTCTACCATCTTCAATCATCATGATTGTAAATAGTTTATCATCAACAAGCTCGAATTGAAGACCTAAAGACCAAAGATGTATCAAGGAATTAATACTGCACCTCTAAAAGTGCACTTCAGTAAGATGTTGTACTTGTTTGAAAAGGAAGAAAATTTGAAATTCAAATTTGAAATCATATCTAGTTACAGACAGGCATGTCGTCTTTTCTGCCAACTTGGTCAACCACTCCAGCTTCTAGAAGGAAGTATTCAGAAACCATGTTCAGAAAGTAAAAAGTATTTTCTAAAGGTAGTCTTAGAAACCTTTATTTCACAACGCTTTGCAACATGTCTGACAAAAGACAAGCTTCAGTTCTAGACTACTTTTCAAGAGACAAATAGATGATCAACACATGTCACTTGGAGAACTGATCAAGGGTAATGGTCACAAAGACATAACATCTATAAATAGATGAGCCTCCAAAGAATAAAAGAAGAACATTACATAGTGAATACGCTACAAATTTTTCTCCTCATCTTTTCTGTGAAGTTCATTACATCTTGTAATTAGTTTCCTAGCTTCTTTTCTATGTTCTTAAAAGATCTTACATTCTTCCAAGGAAGAATCAGTTGAAAGAAGTCATTTGACTTTTTCAGATTTATTTTGTATATCTTCAAGAAACTTGAGTGTAGGTTAGTTTGAGTGGCAAACCCAAACACAAAACTTTGTATCTTTAATCTAGGAGTGATCGGTGTGAGATAACTTGGAGAGGCTATGGTAAAACTACTTGAAACGTGTCAAGGTGTTCTTGCTGTCACGATTTAGCTTGGAGAGGCTGGTCAAAAACTACTCAAGGTTAGTTTGAGAGGCTAGTACAAGACTACTCGTTTCAGCTTCAAAAGGCTGGTGAATCACTACTTAGTTTATGATATAGGGTTGTTTACTAGTCATGGTATGAGCTTGGGAAGGCTACTATAAAAGCTATTTTTTTTTTCTTAGGTTGAGAAAGGTATAGTGAAACTCAACTATGTTTAAGAACTGGATATAGGCAGGTTGGCCAAACCAAAAATACTTGTGCAGGACTTTCTTCTTCCTTATCTCTCTTACATTCATTGCTATAAGTTTATTATTTATTTTTTGCTTAAATTCGATTTTATTTGATCTTTTATTACAAATGCTATAGTTCATAAAGTCACTTTCTAATGCATCTAACAGTATTTCTGTACATTTCAAGCTCAATTCTTGATAGTATTCTATTTAAGTTTTAAGCAAAAGAAAAAAAAAAAAAAAGAGAAGAAGAGCATGATTTAACCCCTTCTAGTGCACTTTTCTACCTATAGATAGATGTCATTGTCAGCCCTATTTGGTTGTTAACTTTAATTTAAAATTTGAATTTACCTTCCTTTTTGCAAAAGGCACAATTTTGATAACACATGCTTTCTAATAGGTGCTTTTAGTTTCTAACTCTTCTTTGATCTTCAATTCTTTAATCTAAGCTTCATAGATTTCTTTTGCATGAAATTGAAGACTACATTCACAATTTCTATTAGAAAATGGTGGATTTCTCATTGATCATCATTTTTGAGTATGTGAACTATATTCTGAAGATCTGGACTTGGTTTATGAACTGGAAAATCCTTTCTTGTGTGACCAACATATACATATTCTTTCTCAGAGCTATTTTTAACATCGTTTAAATTCTGAATCTCTTTGAATGAGATTATAAGCATGTTAAAACATGTCGCAATGAAAAATTTACTCACTAATTGAACTCATAAGTTTATAAGAATGGTTGTGTAAACATTAAAGAAACTTAAGTAAAATGTTAGTTCATTCTTCAAAGTATTTTATCAAAATTTGTTTTGTTGTCATTTAAAACCTTAAGCGTTGAAGCTTTCTGAAGGTTCTGGAGCTAACACCTTGTGTTTTTTGAGATGTTTCTTTCTCAGGTTCAATATCAGTAGCAGTGGGAGTTGCTTCAATTTCTGAAGCTTAATCCTCTTTATCCACGCATGTAATTTTAATGGATGGTTATGGTTGTCGCATGATCTTAGAATAGTGGTAAAGGTAGTATTTTTTATTCCTTACCTTCTTTTGGCTCCTCTACAATGGGTTTTAAAAATTTAATAGCTCATTCATGTAGAGGTTCAACTCTTCAGGACCTTCCCCTCAGAATGAGAAGTCTCTTCCTTTATATTCTTAGAGATTGATTTTCATATATGGCTTAAAGTTATTTCATCATTAGCATCCTTAGAGACAACTTTCTTATCCTTCTCAGAAGCCACTTTCACATGCTCCTTTGATTCTTCTATTGCTTTTTCTATGACAACACTTATTTCAAGTGCAGATTCTAAAGAAGTTTCTGAGCCTATAGCTAAAGTTTGGAAGGTTAGGAAAGAAGTATAGGTAGAAAGCGCACGAGAGGGGAGTTGAATCGTGCTTTTTTTTTTCTTTCCTTTTTAGATACCAAAAAACTTAAACAAAATACCATCAAGTTAAGAGCTTGAAGTATAGCGGAAATAGTGTTAGTTAATTTAGAAAGCTACTTTCTAAATCACAGTAAAAATAATAAAACATGCAAAAGATAGTTATTCAGGAAAACATTTATATACTTAGAAGCGGAAATGTAAAAAAGTAAAGGGAGAAGAGATACCTGTATAGATATTTTTATACCTGGTTTGGCTAACATGCCTACATCCAGTTCTCAACAACCGTTGAGTTCCACTAAAACCTTTCTTAACCCAAGAAGGAAAAGGATAGTCTTTATAGTAGCCTTCCCAACCTCTTACCTGACAGTAGCTAACTCTATTATCACAAACTAAGTAATTTTTTGCTAGCGTCTTCAAGCTAAACCCATGACCAGCAAGTACACTATAATGTCACAACCAAAGTAGTCTTTAACCAACCTCTCCAAGCTAAACCTGAGTAGTCTTTGACCACCATTTCCAAGCTAAATCGTGATTAGTAGTTCACTCCTACTATTGCATTGTAAGTAGTCTTGGACTAGCCTTTTCAAGTTAACTCACACCGATCACTATTGGATCGAGAATACAAAGGTTTGTGTTTAGGTTTGCCACTCAAACTAACCTACACTCAAGTTTTTGTAAGATATATAATAACAAACTTAGGAAAAACTTAATGACTTCTTTCTATGATTCTTCCTAGGAAGAACGTATGATCTACTAAGAGCATAGAAAGAAGATTTTTACAGACAAGGAAACTGATTACAAGATGTAATGAACTTTACAGGAGATGAAGAGAAATTTTCAGTGTTTCAACAATTGTGCAATGTCCAGATCACTTTTTCTTTGAAAGCACAACATATCTATTTATAGATGGTCTTTATTTATGATCGCTGCCTTTGATCAGCTATCCAAGTGACACGTGTTGATAATCTACTTCTGTCTTGGAAAAGCAATCTAGAGGAGTAGCTCATTGTTAGTCAAAGCTTCTAGAATCCATTGTGAGAAAAGTTTCTGATGTCACCTTCAGAAACTACTTTTTACTTTCTGAACAAGGTTTCTGAACTCTTCCTTCTTAAGCTTGGGTAGTTGACCAAGTTGACAAAAGTGATGACACACAAGCTGTAACTAGATTTGACTTTCAAATTTGAATTTTAAATTTCCTTCTTTTCCTGGAGAGTGCACCGTTTCACTGTGTAGTGAACTTTATGAAATGTGGTATCAATCCCTTATATATATATATATATATATATATATATATATATATATATATATATACCTTCAATAAGAGCTTGTAGATGATGAGATAATTGCGATCATGATGATTGAAGGTTGTAGAACACATTAGCTTTAGAGCATATTTGAAATCTTCATTTAAAGTGTACTTTCTGAAGTTGCATCCTATATTTTCTGTGCCTTCGTTTATTGTATATGATGATTTTCTTTAGTCCATTAAGCATGTATATGTTCATTTCATGATATAATTTTACTTTCATTAAATTCCTATCTTTTTAAATGAGATAAATCATGCTTGCACATGTAAAGTGAAATTATTTTCACTTCAAGAACTGTGTTATGCAAATGGAAGAACATGTTTGCTATTTTAAGAAACTCAAGGAAAAACATTAGTTGTTCTTCAAAATATTTTCTTTAAATTGGTTATATTATCACTCAAAACATTTTGTATTGATGCTTTCTGAAGGGTTTTGGAGCTAACAATCTCCCTTTTTTATGATGACAAACCAATAGAAGAAAATTTTTTGAAGAGATTTGGAAAGAATCATAACTTAGCATAGAGCATAGATATAACAAATTTCTTCAGCATGTCATATGATATGATTTTCATAAAGTCTTTTTCTTAAGGCATAATAGAAACGTTTCATTGCCTTATGTGACTCAAATCAGATCTATTTTATTTCTCTAAAAGATTCTGAAGTTACTTAGAGTGCTTTCTAGGGTATCAAGGTAGAGAAGAAAAGATATGATCGTTTAAGCTTTATGATTAAAATAGCTTGATTTTTAGTCATTATGACTTTTTTGAAACAAAACATGTGTTTGAATAAAACGAGTAATACTTGTGATATTAACTCTTGATTAGATTTCTCATTCAACACTTCTTTATCCAAACTAGCTTTTGAAATGTAATGCAATTTGTATATGAAAATATGCAACAAACAAACTTTGCACACAAGAGAAGTTTCTAAGACTCATAGAAACCTTCTTTCAAATATTATCAATGAAAGACATGAGTTTTCTGAAGCTCAACAGGGATTGATCCAAATGTATCAAATCATCATTTTTTCAACTTTTGATATGACATAGGAAACTTCATATGTTGTGTATCAGAGTGTATGTTTATGAAAACAACATAGCTTTTTAGAAGATCCATATGACATGGCTTACATACCATCATGCAGAAAGATATATTTCAAAGCTGATCATTTAGATAGAATACCAAGCTAATAATATGAGCACGCATACATTAACATTAGGATATCTAAAAAATTATAAACAACCTAATTGTTCAATATCAACATAAATGTAAAAAAAAAATGATAGAAAGATTCTTAAAAAAAAGTTAGCTCCCACTCAATGTGCTCCCCTGAATTTCACAACATAAGATTTTATTCTCTTTTATTTTTCCCTTTTGTCATCAACAAATAAAGGAGGTATGCTAGAAACCAAGAATACCATTATCAGCCCTGGCACCTGACCTCTTAAAGAATGTCCTAAGTGTTTTGAAGAATTTGTAGCATTAATTTTTCATGGCTCCAAGTTAGGCACCTTGTTCAATGTTGGTGGCTTCAACCAAATCCAACCTGGAGGCATTGTTCCTCTAATTTCTCATAAGAAGTTGGATTTGTGGAGAACTTGTTGAAGTCTCAATGAAGGCTAGTGTGGCAAGTGGATTGGTGGTGTTGATAGAGCAGGTTGGGGAGTAGGCTTAGGTATGGGTATGGTTTCCCCAGACTTGGCAATTTAGCCTCAACAATAGTATGTGGAGTAGTAGGAGGTGAATAAAATAGAGCAGAAGTAAAATGGAAGAAGAAGGTTGAGGCACCATCACAATGACAACAGTTTTTGGTTTAGCTACCTCCTCAACTGGCTTCTCTACATGGATGGTTCTTCCATGATTGGTTCTAGAGTTAAGAAGAGCTCATTCACAAAGAAATTGAGTTCATCTAAACCTTCCTCCTCATGCGTTATTCTGACTCCATGGACTTTGTCATGGATTTTAGCATTTGATTGATGGTCATGAAGTCATCACTGTTGCCTTCAAAAGTTACTTTAGCTTCAATTGTTGCTATCTTATCTGGAACTGGTTGTTTCAATGGTGGCAGGTTTCTGAAGTCATTCGTCCTCTAGGAGGTACAACAGAGGCTGGGAAGGTGGTAAACCTAAACCTGAGACGTAAGTCTAGTAAGCTATTCTTCAATAACTATAAAGGGTTCAAGTACAACAGGTCTTCTTCTTTGTCTATTAGAATCTTGAATCCATTTTTCCTTTTTCAATTTTTTGGCTTCCTTTAGTCTTCTTTTTCTTGAAGAACTCTTTGCTCCTGAGGATTCATTTTACTTCTTCTTCATTTTCAGATGATTTAGATTCCATACTATCATCCGCTACTTGTTTAGCAATGCACATCTTGTAAGATCAAATGCGCTCTAGGTACTCCCTTAGGCAGATTTCTATATTTTTGCTCAAAGTCTTTCCTTTGAATGGGGAGTTTGTCAAGTTTTACCCTGGAAGCTTACTTTATGAGGTTTCTTCCTCAATTTCTGACGACTCAGAAGGCTTTGGAGTTTCTACTTGCTTCTCTCTTGATTAGCCTTCTTTTGCTCTTTTATCCCATTTTGGTAGGAACCTCCTCAGATAAGGTCCTTCAGAAGTTTGTTCTGCCTCAGAACTTTCAAACTCATGCAGGGATAACAATATGTCTTTTAGCTCTTTCCATTTCTGTCTCATCTGCTTCTTGCTCTCAGAAGCTTTTTTGCCTTAGCTTCCTATATGGAAGATTTGTCTTCTGATATCCAAATTTCCTGGATTGAGTGCAAATGACCAAAATGCCCCTAAGGTCATTTCTACCCGAAATTCAAGGGCAGCTGACCGGCCATCCTCAATGGGTCAACTCAATGTTTAAAGGGGACTGTAAATGCAATGTTTGACATCCAGGTGAAAATCTCGTTTTAAACTTTCGACTCAAAATGACCAAAATACCCTGGCGTTTTACGGGTAAAGGCGCCGTTTGAGCCAGAACTTTTCCAGGAAGTTTAGAAAGATGTTTTTGAGTGAGTAATGATGTTTAGTCGAGCCCGGAGGTCCGAGCAGTTTTAGTGCAAATTACCATTTTACCCCTAGAACGTGTACAGTGCGCTAATGAAGTAATTGCAAACCTAAGCAATATTAGGCTCTAATCGAAGATTAATTTATTTCGATAATTAATCTAGAGTCAAAATGATTTATTAAGGTTAATTAGAAACTAAAATTGCTTAGTCAAATTCTAATTTCATTCTTTAATCCAAGACTACTAATCAAAAAGTAATGAATAGTGTTTTCTCTCTCCAATTTCCTTAAATTAAGGAAATTTGTCTACAACCTTTTTGACCAAAAGAATGATTTTAAAATTGTTAATCTAGATTAGAACACCCTAAACCAAGCCTTGATGACCCTAATTAACCCTTTATTACACCTAAACACTTTCTCACAAACTCCTAACCCAAACCTTAATTAATGAAACACCTAAATGCATCATTAAACCACAATTACATGGATGATTTTTCCCTCCCTCTTGGCTGTCCAGGTTTGGCCGAATTCTTCCCCCAAAATCCATCAAATGTTGATTTCAAATTTCATCCAAAAAGGCTATGCCAAAGCTAGGACTTGACTACACCTAAGCTAGGACTTAAACCAAGCTTCCAAGACAAGCTTTAGAAGATATTTTCCTTCCCTCCCAAGCCAAAATTTCAGCCAGCTCTTTCCCCCTAAATCAGCCACAACATTTCATTCTTTATAAATACCACACCTTGGAAAGCTTGGACACCTTTTTGATCATTTGCTAAGTTGAGTTTTCTTGCACTTTCTCTCATTTTCTCTCATTTTCCCTTCCTCTAAGTTCTTTTTCTTCCTTCCTCAAAGAACCACCACCACCACCTTGAGCCACCACAAACCACCACTCTCATACCTTAAAACACCTCCTAAACACCAAACCTCACCATTTCCAAGCTTGCATCCTCAAGGAAAAATCATCTTCCTTGAGAACCTTTGGAGGCCGAATCCTTGTTGCTCACCAAGAGAAGATTTTGTCTTCTCATTTCCTTGCAAACTCAAGCTTTCTTTCAAAGCTTTCAAGATTTCACTTGGTAGGGGTTTTCTTTCAAGTTTTCTTTACTTTCTTTGAGAAAAGTTTCTAGTTTTCTCTTGTTTTCAAACTCTTTTTCTTCCTCCTTGCATTTTTGGCCTTGAGGCCATTTTATGAACACAACTTTAGCTTGATGATGAGGTCTCATGGAAATAGTGTGGTGTTTGTCATGGGATAAACCTCTAAAGCTTGGATCTTGGTCTTGGACCATATACAAACTCGGTTTTCCCTTTTCTTTACAAGTTCAAAGTTTTGGCTTTCATTTCTCTAAGGTTTCGTTTTCCTTTTTTTATCTTGTTCAAGCTCTAGTTTTCATTTCTTTTCCTTCTTGGTTTTGGCCTCTTTGTTTTGGTTTTGGGAAAAAGGCTTGCCAAAAATATTAGAATGGTCCTTTGAATGTTTGTTGTGGTTTTTGCCACTAGGGTCATTTTCTTGAGCTTGATGATGAAGTTCAAACCTTAAGGCTTCTTTGAAGTCTAGGTGCTAAGAACTCTAAAGCTTGCCTTATGATACATAATGGGTTGAGGTTTTATTCCTTTAAAGTCTTGCAAAGAGCTCTAGCTAAGATCTAAAATAAGATGCATTCATGTTTACTTTATGCCTTGCATAGCATGTTTATTTTGATGTCATCACTAAGTTCTCAAGACTAATTAATTGGACCTGCACTATCATGTTTAAATTTCAAGCTTGCATCTCATGTTTACATTTCAAGTCATCACTTAACCTTAAAGATAATAAAGAGGTTGCATCCCATATTTATTTTATGCTCTCACTTTACTTTCTAATGAAGAATAAAATGAGTGCATATCATGTTTAAAGTTTATGTCATCACCTAAGCCTCCTAGAGCTCAAAGGCTTGCCCAAGTATCCTATGTAAGGTTTTCAAGAAAATATTGGCATTCTTAAAGAAGCCATTTCGGCCTTGTGGTGATGATGATGGACTTAATATGAGTTCCTCTAATCACAAGTGTCCATAGTTTGTGTTTTGTAATTTTTCCAAGCTTAGGAGCACCTAAGCAACATTATGCATAAAATTATATACTTTAAAACTATTTTGCAAGCAAGTTAATTTAGCTATTGACCTTATGTGTAAAGGCATGATTTTAATGAAAGGATTTGAGTTCTAAAAGAGTTTTGAATCCCTAGAATTATTCCAAGAGAAAACTAGTAACTTGTATGCATTTTAATTTACAAGATTATGTGATTTTATGGGCTTATGATTTCGGTTCTGCCCTTCATGATTGGCTGCTGTACAAATGTTGTTCTAAGGTGTTAAAATGTGTAAAATTATGTTTGAGTGAAGGGAGGATCGATTTAGAGAAGTTAGAAAAGAATAAGTAACTTAAAAGGATCAAGAATGAGAATTCTAGAACACCTTAATGCACAAATTTGCAAAACTGTTCCAGCATAATTAATTCAAGTGTAAATGGTTCATAATCAGTAGGATATGCATAAAAACCTTTCATAAATGATTAGGTATTAATTACTAAGCTTAAGGTGATGATAAGGACTTAAAATAGGAATTCTAGCACACTTAGACATGGCAAAATGTGATTCTGTCCAGCAAAGCTAAATTGAGGAAAAGTGAATTATAACTTAGTAAACATGCCTAGGAATCCCTCATAATTGGTTTAGGGATTGATTATGAAGCCTTAGGCGAAGACGGATCTTAAAAAGGGTCACGAACGGAGATTCTAGAGCCCCGTAAGTATATGATATTTTTCCTGCCCAAACTACATAATGCTGTTTGGAATTTTAAGTGTGCCTAAAACTTAGTGAGAATTTTAAGTAATGATCCCTTAGGTGTTATAAAAATCCTTAGTGAGGATTAGAATGACCGAAATATGAGTTTAAGACCCTTAAGGGTCACATCATAAGATACTATGAGATAGGAGGCCGAGTGAGCATATTTATGATGATGAACCTCGAGCATGATTATGATGATGTGATTGTGTTAATATCTTGAGCATGAAACCTTATGTAAATAATTGACATGACGATATGATGAAGTGTTGTACCATGTATTTGAGATGCATAAGGTTTCGAAGTATAAATGAGATTGAAAATATGCTCATGTGAACTAGTAGTTTTTAATTGAGAAAGTTTCATAAAAATGATACATGTGATTGAGATTATGTGGCAAGACTCAAATTTGAGGAAATTCGGAATGTAGGTTATGCTGCCAAATTTCCGTCAAATTTGAGGGACAAAAAGAAAGTTTTTGAGAAATATGAAGTTTAAAGTTATATGCCGAGACGCATTTCTCCTCTCTTGAGGAGAAAGTAAACCCGTGGGGTATGGACGTCGAGCCATACCGAGCGGACAAAGTCGCTGTCTTAACCAGTCGATGCGTTTCGAAGAATGAAAGTATATGATGTTTAAGGTGACACACCGAGACGTACTTCTCCCCTCTGAGGAAGGTAAAACCGTGAGGGCATAGACATTAGCCTGCCAAAGCGGACAAAGTCGCGGTCTTAACCAGTCGATGCGTTTCGAAGGAAAAAGTCCCATGATGGGTGATCCTTAGGCCCCCTACCCGTACTCGGGAGTCGGGATTATGATGATTATGTTTATGATTCGCTTATCAAGAGGATAAGTAAGAACTAGTGACGACTAGTTAAGGTATGAGCTCATAGCCTAGTTTAAGGGTGCGGTTACTATATTATTGGTGTCACAAGTATGAGAAAAGGAAAGATGTTCAAGAGAAAGGTTACATGCCACTTATATGTTGATTGATAATTGTTTGATTTACCTAAAGTCCTGCCATGCATCCATGAACTATTATGTTGCATACATGCATTAAGAATCATTATAAAAGACATGGACCTTGGATAAATACCTTTGTGAAAACCTCATAATGAACTTATGCATGCTTAACCTTTTCATAATAAACCCAAGGTTCCTGGGACGTAAACGATGACACTAGGATAGAGGATTTCCCTCCTGAGATTCTTTAGCAAGATTCTCACCCCTCTCTCTATTTCTTTCCGTTACGTCTTCAGATATTGATGGCGTCGTTCGTGATTTTTGTTGATGCACCGTGTGGGAGCTGCACTACGATCCGGACCATCAGCCTACCACTTTGAGGGTCGTTGTGCTATACGTATTTTTGCATATATGGGACGCCCTTGCCTTTCCAGTCTCCAGCCAGATTCACCTCGACCTCCCCTTTTGGCGACGACATGATCTTTGAGAGGACGCGACCCGTGACGAGCAGAACCGCGCCGTCCGGCATCTTCAGCGGTGCAGGCTACCCCGAGTGCGTGCCTCGCCGAGACGTTCGGAGACCGACCATCAGAGGATCCTCCTTCTCATCCTTCCTCGGAGGGTTCCGCCCGCCGTACCCATGGATATCGGATGGGTAGCGAGGAGACGGTGACGCAGCGGAGGTTAGCACGACGTCGGAGATGCGCCCTCATCGTGGCGGGCATGCTCGCCCATCCTTCCGCCTTCACGCATCCGAGGAGCTTGCACAGTTCATTGGATATGTGTCACCGAGGGATGGGTAGGAGCGTCATCCATGGCTCGAGGGAGGGAGAGTCTTAGTTGGGTATTTATCTTTTGGGGTTGTTTCATGTATTTGTTATCATTTGATATTATTGTATTGCAAGCTCTGCCCACTAGTATGGGTAAGACTTTATGCTTCTGTTATATTTCTGTTATGATGTACTAAACTATATTATCTAATGTGATGAGGAATGATGTTTATGATGGATGTGTTCTTTAATGTTTATGTTCTGTATGTTTTATTTATTCTTCCGCTTCACGTTATTTATGTTACACGCAAAGGCTCGCACTTTGTTTTATATAAATCATTTCAAAAAAAAATTACCCGTATTTTCCACTAAGTATTTTATAAATGAATTTAAAGAGAAGTAATAACTAATAATTAGTCTTGATACGTCCTAGGCGTATTGGGGTTAAATATTAGGGTGTTACATCTTCTAGAGCTTGTCTTTAGTGGCCCAGATTTTGTTTTCTTCATTTTTTTTAAAGGAAAGAATGGTGTATTATGTGTTGGTGAGATATTCAAACTACTCTTCAGCAAGAAGGTATTTCTTATGTTGAAAAATCCTTGTCAGCGGCATCCCATATAGAACTCCAGGAGTTTTCCTTTTTCCTTAGTGATAGCACTAAGCATGTAGTTCATAATCATTTGGCCAGATTTACTTTTCTCTTATCCATTAAGTAGAAAAGTAGCATATAATCCATACCCAACAAAACATTAGTACTTCTCATCTAGGAAGAGCAATGAATTGGACTACAATGAAAACCTTCCTCACTCTTGCACTTAGCATAACTTGGTGATGTTGCTTGGCTCTGTGTCACGTGAATCCTGAGACACCATGAGACTTCCCACTTACCCTAAGTGACTTGAACAATTCATTCTCTATTAGAAGTTGATTCCAGGCTTGAGCCCTAACTACTGGAGATATATTAGATAACCCAATCTCCATGGAGGTGTCTCAAATGATGGTTTTGAGAGTGGTGTGATTCTTTGCTTCAAGAAAGGAGTAGAAGGTAGTTACCATACTTGGAAACACCCTATCTGAGATGTCTAGAAAGTCCTGCCAACCTTGAAAGGTGAATTTTTCCTTGACTATAGGGACTTGGTTCAACAAAGAGTTGTACAACCTTTTTCCTGGAGCAATCTTTCTTTAAGAGAAACTTTTTTCATAGATCTCCTATATAAAAGATTCACCATACATGACAAAAGGTTCCTTTTTATTGGTATAGTTAAGTTCTCTTCCTTCAGCCATTATGGGTAGTGCATGTAAGGGTTTAATGAAAGAGATATTGAAACTTTGAGAGGTTTTGAGAGAAGAAAGAACAGTTACAGGAAGGTTGGTGAGCAAGAGAAGAGAAAAAGTTGAGACCTTGATTGCGTGAGTTTGAAGATGAAGGTAAAAGTGTGGCATGTTAGGATTGGGGAGTTGTCTAAGTGATGGGACGTAAATGAATGAAGATGAAATGATGTAGGAGAGAGAAGCTCAAAAGAGTGGAATTATCTTGCCTTTTTCATATTTTTAGAAAGAATGGTTTCTAACATTTGAAATTACTTTCTTAACATGCTTACTTTTTGAGCTCAACTTCCACTTTCTAACCCATCAGATGTTATTGCTTCCTCACAATTCATCCATATTTTGATTTTGAAGCCCCATGAGACCAAATGTACCCTATTTTTTGATCTTCTGAGTTTGCAAATTGATATCCTGATCTTGCAAATTGAATCCCTATTCTTACGACCTGTTGTCTTCATATGGGCTTCAGTTAGAGCAATGAGGGAGTATCCAGAAATGTTTGTGTACGAATGCTTATGCAGATTTAAAAACCTTTAAGTTCAAAAGTCTTTTCAAAACACAAAAATGATCTTCAACTAATGGTTTTGTGAATATGTCAAACACTTGGTCTTCAGATTTCACAAACATTAACTCAACATCTCCTTTCTTAACATGATCCCTAATCAAATGATGTTTAACATTGATATTCTTGGATTTAGAGTACTAGATAGGGTTCTTAGTGTAACATCCTCCCAAGTACAACCACATCTTTAAGTCATGACATCGTACTCAAGAGTTGTTACATATTAATTAGTGAACCTTTCTTACATATCTATAGCAAGCTCGATTAAGGGTGTAATAATTAAGCGCAATTCTATTAAAATATATATAACAAAGAAACACAGCATTTATTGAATACATAATTGAGTACAAAAGGAAGCTCCTCTATGAGCTTTACTACATATCCGTTCTCTAATATAGTTACATACGTATCTATTCCACTAAATACAACATAATAAAAGTATTAACTACTACACTATTGCATTTCTAGTTCTTTTGCATAGCATCATAGTCCTCTGGCTTAACCTGGAGGCAACACGAAAACACAAACACATAGGGGTGAGAATTATACAATTCTAGGAGGACAACTCCCCAGTTACACAATCATAATGTCATCATCATCGCCCCAGCCATTCGGTTTATCAAGAAAACGTATCATGCAATACAAACTAAAGATTCATTTTAAAGTTCTAAAATCATCCCTCTAAAGGGTAGCTTTTAACAATCAATCACTTAGTGCACATATATCAAAATGTTTTAACATTGACTAAATCATCCTAGGCAGATAATTCAAAATAAGATGAGTATGAATATAATACATGCAATGAACTTATCTCAAAGTCACATGACTTCACTTATGGCCACAAAGATTAAATCAGTGCATTTTTCTCTTTTCATTGACATAGGAAAGACTTAGTTTATACCCAACGGGTATTTGCTGGAGACAATTCCACAATAGACAATTTATACCAAATGGTATTTATAGTGGGTTACACCACTTAAGGGAAATAGATTGTTCAGGAACGAGCTTATTCCTATATGTGATCATCGAACTTCATTTTTTTCCATTTTCGAATCACACAAATCTATTCCTAGCCATATGTCACCGATTCAAAATGAATTTGGGAAAATTCCTTTTTTTTTCCTTCCTTTAATTCAATCTAAGTCTTGTTTCTATTTTGTCCATATGTCAGAATATGCGTGATTGAAATTTATATATATTCTCTTCTCATATAATTGTATCAAGTACTTTTCTCTTTTCCCAAATGCATGCATAAGCCATATATAGGTATTTCATTCACAATGAAATTTCAATCATGTCTCATAAAACACTCTTTATTTCCTCTAGCATGCATTTATGTGTCACAAGTCACATGGCCAAACATTTAAAATCAAATATTCATGTCATACTAGAACCAAAATGCCATTACACTATCAATTCAAGTCTTTGGTTCTTTTCCAGTAACTAGGTAGATTTCACACTATTGTAGCACAAATTAAGTTGCCCACCAAAAAATCAATCCAGAGGCTATAAATATTATCCAAGACACTATAATGTGTCCACAATGTCCCATAAAAATTCCAGGCAAAAGGAGTTCTCTAACTATGTTAACCAAGTTCGACAAATTCGAAGGTTAGAAACCATTAACCTCAACTTAGATCCGAAATTCATAATTTTTAACTCTAGAAAATGATTGAATCAATTGAAAATAAAAATCACAGTTACACTTAAAGATGTTTTCAATATTCTTTAAAAATTTCAAAGGGAAAATCAATCATTTGCTATGTTAAAAAAATTAGCAAAGTTCGTAGCTTCAAGACTAGAAATTCAAACAATACATATATAGTCTCAATTCATGATTTTTTTTCAGCCAGTTAGAGTCTTTATCATGCTCCACAAAAATTCTCATAGTCGTCTTAGGATGTTAGCTTCAACATATATTTTTCTAGCTCATGAAAATACCCACAAATATACCAGAAAATTCATGAACAATCGCTGCCAGTAGGAAAACTGAAAATCCAGCAGCATAGAGCAAAACTCCTTTTGGCAAAAATGATTTTTAACATCATCCAAACACTCCACAAAATTAACACATCAATACCAATATATCATCAACCAATAAGATTAAAAATATTCAGCCAAATCAGTAAGCAAACTAGAAAAAAAAATTTGAAAGCAAAAGAGGTTTAAAAGCCCTACTCTTGGAAGCTAGTGTATCCTTAGCTCTTTGATGCTCCAAGATGGATTCCCTCTACTCCAAAGCTCCCAAATCAGACCCAAGCCCTTCCTAATCAGTGAGGAAGTAAGGTATCAAGGTGAGGATTGATGGAGATTTGAGATTTTAATTAGTTAGATTTGTAGGTTATGATGAATAGAACAATTTTGGTGAAGGAAGTTTATGGTTGGGCAAGGATTATGGAGGTTTGAAACCAAAACTTGAGCACTTGAGGAACAAAAATGGAGGGTGTTGTATCCTTCCATTTCATGGCCGAGAATGAAGGCTTGAAAGGTAAGTTTGTGGCTTAAAATATATCTTAGATTAGAGATATTAATAATGTAGTCAAAGAGGTATATTTTTCTAATAATAAAAAGGAATGGATGGCTAGGATTTAATCTTGTCAAGTAAGATTAAATCTTAGCCTTACACATGTATTAAAAGGATAGACAGTATCCTTTTGTATGATTAAACTATATTTTGGTATTAGAAATCGCACATCGAAATTTTACCGAACGGGTAAAACACCATACCCGAGTAATCAAACATTGCCCGAAAATTAAATTCAGGTATAAAATCCTTATTCCTAACTATTTCTAACTTCAACCCTCTTTTTTTAGTCCGGGCATTTCCTAGTCCGGATCTAGGGTTTGTTGTCTAATCGTGGGGCCCACAAGGTTACTATTCATCTCGGCAAAAATATATTTTTTAAACACGTCCGTTGGGCCATCCTATCACTACTCAACTATCAGATTTTTGAAATTACGACTAATAAAGCTCAAATTAATTTTTAAATAATTTTTAGGGTGGTACATTTAGCAAGAGTAATATCACTAGTATTATCACAAAAGATAGGTTGGAATACCTTAGGTGATAATCTTTTAGCTGGTTCCTTATCCACATTTGGGTATGACATTTGCAATAGCTCATATTCAGCTTTAGCTATAGAGAGTGCAATGGTATTTTGCTTCTTGCATGACTCCAAAGAAACAATAGTATCATTTGGTGCTTTTCCTCTTTATTATGTTCAGTGAAGTCAGCATCAGGCAACCTACAATCTTAGGATGTACCTTTCTTGTACCATAAGTCAAGATTAGTAGTACCGGATAAATATCTAAAGATTCTTTTGATAGTATTTAAGTGTGATTGCTTTGGGTCAGATTGAAATCTAGCATAGATCCCCACACTTAATTGAATGTCTAGTCTACTTAATGTAAGCCACAGGAGTGAACTAATCATTCCTCTAAATGCTTTCTAATACCTTTTAACTATTCTCATCAACATCAATGATTTGAGATGGATACATATGGGTATTCATAGGTTTGGCTTGATCCATATTGAACTTTTTCAAAAGCTCCTTTGTATACTTTCTTGATGGATCAAGGTTCCTTCTTTTTATTGTTTTATTTGCAAACAGAGGAAAAACTTGAGCTCATCCATCATGCCCATCTCAAATTCACTATGCATTAATTTAAAAAACTTTTCACAAAGAAAATGGTCAATTCGCCAAATATAATATCATCAACATATATTTGGACTATTAGAAAGTGATTATCTTGTTCAAGAGTAAAAAGGGTGGTTTCAACTTTACCTCACTTGAACCCATTCTTCAAGGATAAGTACTTAGCCTATCATACAAGCACAAGGAGCTTGTTTCAGACCATAGAGTTCCTTTGTCAGTTGAAGACATGGTTGGGAAGGTCTTCACTCTCAAAACTAGGAGGCTGCTTCATGTAAACTTCTTCAGAGGAATCCATTTACAAACGCAGGCTTGACATCCATTTGGTAAAGAGTGAATCCCTTGAAGGCAGCAAAAGCAAGTAGTGTTCTTATGATTTCCAACCAAGGCACTGGTGCAAAGGTTTTATTATAATCAATTCCCTATTGTTGATTATAACATTGTGCAACCAATCTTTCTTTGTTCCTAATGACTTTGCCAGCTTCATTCTTTGCCAGCTTCATTAAGCATGTTCCTAAACACCCATTTTGTTCCAATGATGGTCTTCCCTTTGGGCCTTTCAACAAGTGTCTAGTCTTTGCTTTTCTCAAATGGTTAAGTTCTTCTTTCACAACTTCCACCTAACTTTGATAACTTAAAGCTTTTTCAATGCATTCAGGCTCGATGGTGGAGATGGAAGCATAGTTTGACTTTCTAAGGGATGATCTGGTTCTCACACCCTTGGAAATATCGCCAAGAACTTTGTTATAAGAAAATGGTTTTCTTCCTTGTAGTTTCTATAGCTATGATGTCCTTCAATTTCTCTTTCATCTTCAAATTGTTCTTCCCATGTTAAAAAATGTTACTTTTTGAAGTGCCTACGTTCTAAAGTCTACTTTCTGAAGATCGAGCTTTCACCTACTTGCTTTCTGAAAAATCCTTGAGGTTCAGATTCTCAAGATTCTCATTCAGCTATTCAAGGTCATAAGCAAAGTCCTTCTTTAGCTTATTGAACTTGATATGGATTGTCTCCTCAATGCATAGTGTTCTTCTTTTATTGTATACCTTGTAAGCTTTAGACGTTGGAATAACCTAAAAAATGCCATCATCAGACTTAGGATCAAACTTTGCGAGTTTGTCCTTGGTGTTAAAGATAAAACAAGATGAGCCAAAGATATGAAAGTATGATATGTTGGGTTTTCTACTTTTCCATAGCTCGTAAGGAGTTTTCCTAGTGGGCCGTAGAAAGATTCTATTTTGGATGTAGCAGGAGGTGATTATAGCTTCTACCCAAAAACCTTTTGATAAACCACCTTCTAAAAGCATTGTTCTAGTCATCTCTTGCAAGCTTATATTTTTCTTTTTAGCAACCCCATTTTGTTGGGGAGTTCTAGGTGCAGAAAACTGAAATGCCAGGTTTTTCAAAAACTCTTCAAAACATGATTTTGAAATTCTCCTCCATGATCTGATCTTATAAAGGTGATTTGAGAATCCTTTTCAATGCAAACACATTTTACAAAACCTTTGAATCTTTCAACCATTTCGTCCTTTGAAGCTAGGAAGATAACCCATGTAAATCTTGAGAAATCATCCATTATGACAAGATAATATCTCTTCCAGGAAGACTAGCAGTCTTGGTTGGTCCAAAAAGATCCATGTGTAAAAACACAAGTGGCTTAGTGGTTGAAACCACATTTGTGTTATGGAAAAAAGCCTTTGTTTGCTTGCCTTTCTCACAAAAATCACAAGTTGAGTCCTTGTCAAATATGATCTTTGGCAGGCCTTTAACAATCTCTTTTTGAGAAACCTCATAAATAAGCTTCATATGAGAATGTCCAAGCTTCTTGTGCTACAACCACTTATCATCCAGGGAGGTTGTAAGGAATTTTATATCTTGATCTAACGGGTCATCTAAGAATAACACATAAGTGTTATCATGCCTCTTGCCAAATAAGATTACTTGTTTTGAAGTGAGATTTACTGGCTTGCATGCATAGGCATTTAATAAAACATTAAAACCTTGGTCACAGAACTAGTTGATACTTAACATATTGTGAGCCAAACCATCAACAAGCAACCCATTAGAAATTTGGTGAGAATTATCCTTACCAACATTTCCTATACCTGTGACCTTGGCCTTACCTCTATCAACATACTTGACTAATCCAGAATTTTCAGGTTTCAGGTTTCTAAACCATCTTCTAGACCTAGACATGTGTCTAGAGCAACCACTGTCCATGTACTACCTATCGTCTACTTCAATGTGCATTCTCAGACACACTTGCAACAAACACAATTTTTGATTTAGGTACCTATACCTTTTTGGGTCCTTTTGGGTTAGTCTTTAGAGTAGGAGGTTTCCTAACCCTTTTGACAGACTTCTTCCTCATGAAGCACTTGTCTGTGGATGTCCCTTCTTGACAGATAGTATAAGAAACTTTCTTTTTTACTTTCTTTGGCTGAGTTGCCTTTGTTTCTCATCCATTTACTCTTCATATCCTAACCTAGTCCTTTGAAAATATAGCCTCTGATCACCAGGAATCAATTCAAGATTCCTTGAACTATTTACCATTTTTTTCAAGGTCATATTTGAGAAGCTTTGAAGTCCTTTCTAATTTAGAAATAATTTTTTGAGCTTTCCCATTTTTCTCATAGACTTCAGCTTCTAAGGCATTGAGCTTAATATTTGAGACTTTATTTTCTCCTTTAGCTCTTCCTTCTCAAGCCTTAGATTTTTGGATTTTGACTTGACCATTTCAAGTTCTAAAATAAACTTTTGATGTTTATTTTTTAGGTTGAGATGGTGAGAGGAAAATTTTTTAGAATTTTCAAGCAACTCTTCATAAAGAACTAAAAGTTCATCATAGGAAAGATCAAAGTCAAAGTTGTTTACCTCAAGTTCACCTTTTGAAGTATATGCTACCATGAAGCATAGGTTGGCAACGTCTTATACCTCTTCCTAACTTTCTAATCCTTCCTTCTCTTTTTCAAGAGTCACTCCACATTGCCAGCATTCCTTTCTTTTCATGGAGAACTTCTTCTATGGTCCCTTGAGCTTGGGATATTCTAGTTTGAAGTGTCCTTTCTCACCACAATAGTAGCAAATGATGCTTTCAAGCTTTCCCTTGCTTCTCTTGTCTTTCTTGATATTGATGTCTCTTTTTCTCTTTGATATGCCTCTCTAGGCCTTGAACATCTTTCTCACAAGCATAAAGATCTTATCTCCATCTTCTTCTTCGTTTCATCATCAAATTTTTCCTCTTCATCAGAGGTTTGAGCAACCTTCATTGCCTTAACTTTAATTTGCTTCTGATGAAAAGACTTCAAGGCCATGGACTTGCTCTTCTTAATGATTCACCATGCATTTTAGAGAACACTACCTCATGGGTTTTAAGTGACCCAATGAGTACGTCCAAATCAAGAGTTTGAAGGTCTTTAGCTTCTGGAATGGCTATGACCTTTGGCAACCATTTGGAATGAGGCTTCTTAAGATTTTTCTATCTATTTTCGAGTTAGAATATCTTTTGCCAATACCCTTTAGTTGGTTTATGATGTGCATAAACCTTGTGGTTATTTCATCAATACTTTCTTGATCTATCATAACATTTCATATTGATGAACCAGGATATAATCTTAGTCTCTTTAACTTGATCAGTGTCTTCATGTAGCATGTGCAGTCTTGTCCCATATCTCCTTTGCGTGTTACAAGAAATGATTTTGTCATATTCAGCCATGCTTAGTGCACACGTGAGTAGGTACTTAGCTTTGGAGTTCAACTGAACTTTGGCTTTGTGTTACTCTGTCCACCTTCTCCAGACTTTTCTTGATATTGAGGCTACATTATCAGTTTCAGAAACTTCTTCCATTAGAACATAGTCACATTCTTGTATAATCTCCCACAAGTCAAGACTTGTATATTTAATGAATAGCTCAATCCTATCTCTCCAATAGGCATAGTCCCCACCATCAAAGAATGGCAATCTATTGAGAGTGTCTTTGTTATGTGAATATTTTGGGCCATAACTCCTCAAGATCTTTGTCCTTTATAGTCATTAGATTGCTTAACCCCTTAGGGTCTGAGCTCTAATGCCACTTGTGGGTAGAAAAGCGCACGAGAAGATAGTTGAATCGTGCTCCGCCTTTTCTTTCCATTTTAGCTATTGAAAAACTTACACAAAATACTATCAAGCCGAGAGCTTGAAGTGCAACAAAAATAGCGTTAGTTACTTTAGAAAACTACTTCTAAATCACAAAAAGAATAAAATGCGCAAAAGATAGTTATTAAGTAAAACAGTTTGATATACTCAAAAGCAGTAAATATAAAGGAGTAAAGGGAGAAGAGAATACTGCACAAATATTTTTATACCTTTAACCTTGCTATATCCAATTCTCAACAACTTTGAGTTCCACAAAAACCTTTCTCAACCCAAGAAGAAAAAGATGGTCTTTATAGTAGCCTTCCTAAGCTCTTCCCTATAACTAGTAGCTAACTCTACTGTCACAAACTAACTAGTTTTTTACCAGCCTTTTCAAGCTGACCGTGACCATCAAGTACACTTTTCTATCATAATTTGAGCGGTCTTTAACTAACCTCTAAGCTAAACCTAAGTAATCTTTGACTAACCTCTCTAAGCTAAACTGTGATTAGTAGTTAACTCCTACTATCATGTTGCATGTAGCCTTTGACTAGCCTCTTCAAGCTAACTCACACCCATCACTATTGGATTAAGGATACAAAGGTTTGTGTTTGGGTTTGTCACTTAAACTAACCTACCCTCAAGTTTCCATAAGATATACAATAACAAACTTGGGAAAACTTGAATGACTTATTTCTATGATTCTTCCTAGGAAGAACGTATGATCTACTAAGAGCATAGGAAGAAGATTTTTACAGCCAAGGAAACTGATTACAAGATGTAATTAACTTTATAGGAGATGAAGAGAAATTTTCACAACATTTAAGCACTTGTGCAATGTCCAGATCACTTTTTCTTTGAAAGCACAGGATCTCATTTATAGATAGTCTTCATTTATGACCATTGCCCTTAATCAGCTATCCAAGTGACATGTGCTGATCATCTACTTGTGTCTTGGAAAAGTAGCCTTAAGGAATAGCTCATTATCTGTCAAACCTATTGCAAAAGCTATTGTGAGATAGAGGTTTCTGAGGTTACCTTTAGAAACTACGTTTTACTTTCTGAACGAGGTTTTTGAACTCTTCCTCCTAGAAGTTGAGGTAGTTAACCAAGTTGGCAGAAGAGATGACACAAGCTGAACGGATTTGACTGTTAAATTTGAATTTCAAATTTCCCTCCTTTTCTGAAAATGCACCGTTTCAGGATGAAGTTAACTTTCTGAAGTGCGGCATATATATATATATATGATCTTCCAGACTTCAATTAGAGCTTGTAGATGATGAGATGATTGTGATCATGATGATTAAAGGTTGTTGAACACATTAGCTTCAAAGCAATTTGAAATCTTCATTTGAAGTGTACTTTCTAATGTTGCATCTACGTTCTTAAGATCCTTGTCTTGGTTTCTTGTATACAATGATTTTTTCAGTGTTAAGCATGTATACATTAATTTCACAATATAATTTTCACTTTCATTGAGTTCTATCTCTTTAAACAAGATAAATCATGTTTGCACATGTAAAGTGAAATTATTTTCACTTCAAGAACCATGTTATACAAACGGAAGAACCTATTTGCTATTTCAAGAAACTCAAGGGAAAACAATAGTCATTCTTCAAAATATTTTCTTTAAATTGGTTATGTTATCACTCAAAACATTTTGCATTGATGCTTTCTGAAGAGTTCTAGAGCTAATAAGAAGTATACCCAAATTGCGTTGACATTGGCCTTGAAAGTTGGTCTTGTATAACCACAAAAGGTTTAGAGACTAATACCGTTGTGCTTCGCTTGAGCTCTTGAATTCCCTTGGGCTACAATGCTTTCTTAGCCTATTCCATTTTTCTTTTCTCTTGCAAGATATTATATTCTTTAAGGATGTCCTCAATCTCTTCATCCTAGAGAATCCTAAGTCCTCTTTAATTACATGTCCTGCCTGTCAACTACTAGTTGTTCTTTCAAAAGGAGGGAATCTCTTGACACACCCTTAGGCAAATTCTTGAATGTTTTCTCAATATCTTGCCTTCTATCGAAAGTTTTTCAGGTCTCCATATTGGTCTTTCAGTTTGAGGATTACTCCTCCGTTTCTAAAGCTTGTTTTTGCTCAAGTTTTTATCTTTTCTCCTTGAGCTTGGATCTCCTCTCCAAGTTTTTGATGGGTACCTTATTAGACTATGTACCTTCAAAATCCTCATTTTCACTTTCTTAAGCCAGAATTAGCTTCCTTCATCTTTCCTTTTCTTCTTTATAAACCTTTCCCTTTGTCTTCTCAGGTTCATCCCTTTTCTTTTTCTCCTTTCTTTTCTTTTTAGGGCTTGGCTTTTTAGGGTTCAGTTCTAAACCGTTTTTTTCCTTCTTATGGTCTTGAATGAGTTTATTCAAACTCAGTGCCCCACCATGAATTCATACTATTCATCAGCAAGAGGATATTTGATATATTGGAAAATCCTTATCAGTAACATCCCATAAGGCACAGTTGTACTCAACATGTAATCCATGATCAACTTTGGCAAGTTCACTTTCTTCTTTGATAAAAGACGGACAATACATATAGTCCATTCCCAATAGAACATCAATACTACCACTACTAGAAAATGGTGGGATACCAACGCATTTTACCGACGGTACGTAACAATCAATATTTACTAACGTATTATCGATGGGGTAGCGAATATTTCTTATTAAAACAAATTTACATAAATACCCATCGTATAGCTATCGGTAAATGATGGCACCAACCACCGCCAATTGGCATGCATAGTATCCGATGGGTATACCTAGTTAACCGATGGGTGAGTTTTATATTTAATACTAAATATTTATTAAATCCTTTACCGATAGGTAAACGACGGTACTAAAGATATTTAATATTTAATAATTTATGAATTAAATTATTGACGTCTTACGGTATTTACGGTTTTAAATATATATATTATTTGCGAATAAAATTACTAGTGGCCAATGGGTACTCAAGATGATTAATATTTAATAATTTATGAATTAAATTACCGACTATTTACTGAAGGTGTTTAAGATTTTTAATATTAATTATTTACGAATTAATTACCGACGTTATACCGACGTGTTAAATATATTTAAGAGTATTTGAAATTTCTTTTGCACCCACACAAACTCTTGGAATGCCATCACCCATCGTAATAAATTCGGTAACTACCTATTAGTGATATGCACCGTTTCATTAATCAATTACCCGTCGGTAATCCATCGGTAATCGCAACATATTACACACCCCGAAGCCCTTCTTCCTCCTCACTCTTAAACCTCACTCTCTCTCTAAAACCTCTCTCTCTCTCTCTCTTAGCCATGTCGCGCCATAGTTTTTCCCTCCGTTTGCCGTCAGTCTCGTTTGAGAAACGAGGCAACCATTACGATCTCGGGCTTTGGTGAGCATTTTAATCGGTTTAGTTTTTTGATTTGATTTACTTTTTCCATTCGTTTATAAGTGCCCATAGTGTTGTGTGTTTGTTGCATTCAAAAGAAATTATTGTTATTAATTTGTTAATGTAGGTGTTTTGCTTGAGAGTCACAACGATTATTGACTTTGGGATCAGTTTGCCATTCTTTTCTTTATGTTAGTTAATGTTTTTGTGTATATAATTGTAATGATTGAAATTTATAATGTTGGATTTTAGGATTGGACTTGGTTGAACGCTGGAGCTTCCCTATATTTTAATTTTTTTTCACTGCTATAAAGGTTAATAACTCAATCCTTATTATTTATATCATTTAATGATTTAATATATATGTATGATATATATAGACTTATATTTTATAGGGTAGAGTTGTAGGAAATGGGATTGCATGACTTGGGAAAGGGCGTAGAGGTCCTTCCCCGACTTGTTTGATTTGTTTGCTGTGGGATTTTTGTTTGCGGAGATTCAGGATGCATGTTGTGGAGTTATAAGGGATGCGCAATAGAACGATGTTTAGGATTATTTGAATTGTATGTAATTATTAACATGTAACTGTTTAACTGTTCCTTTTTTATTGTTGATTCTTTTAATAATACCTATAATTGTTGAATTGACTGAAATATTTGATGAGAAGCTCCTAGTTTAAGGGGAGATATTGTCAAAATTTTGTTAAAATCTTTTTGGGGATAAAAGATTAAAATTAACTGTATTAAAAAAAACTTAAAGACCAATTAAAAGAAATATCTGATGATGGAAGCTCCTAATTTAAGGAGAAATGCTACAGAAATTTTTTTAAATTTTTTTTAAGGATAAAATTTTTAAAAAAATTATGCGCGAGGAAATAAGATTAAAAAAAAGGATAAAAATAACTATATTAAAAAAAAACAAAGAAAACCAATTCAATGTGTTTTAAAGTAGTAATTTGGGCCCACCGTTGAAAAAATTATATGGCAATGGTTGTATTGACTTAAATATATGGTTGGAAGAAATTTACAAAGCATTCTTGTTTGGGACATGAATATTTGTTATTTTTTAAATGTGAAGAAGCTTTTATTTTAAAGTCATAGTGTATAACCATAGTGCTTCAAAAATGACTTATTCAAGGATTGATGAAGACACTATCTAAGATTGTGAAGTTGGTAATGATGACACTGAAAGACTTGTAGCATTTGAGTATCATGTATGTTTCTTGAAAGTTGCGGTGCACCTTAAACAAATGTACATAATCCTCTGGGTGCTACATGTCTTTCAATGTGATCATTGCCGACTTCAGAATCTTGGATAGTGTCTTCGTAATGTCTTGAATAATCTATCTCGAAGCAATATGGTTATATACTCTGGCTTTAAAATAGAAGCCTCCTTCATATTTAAAAAATAACAAATATTCATGTCCCAAACAAAAATGCTTTGTAAATTTCTTCCAGCCATTCAGCTTGATCTTTATAATAATATTTATAATTATTGTATTGACTAAAATATGTAACGATGGAAGCTCATAATTTAAGGGGAGATACTATCAAAATGTTGTTAAATTTTTTTGTATGAATAACAATTTAAATAAAAGTAACCATGTTTAAAAAAACTTAAAATCCAATTAAAAGAAATATGTGATGATATAAACTCCTAATCTAAATGGATATGCTGTTGAAAATTTTTTGAATATTTGTTGAGAGAATAAGATTAAAGTAGTTGTACTTAAAATTTAAATAGCAATTGAATTTGTTTTTAAAAGTAATAACTTTCTATCTTTACAAAATTGTAGGGTCTAGAGTTAATCACAAGCGCAATGTTACCTTCAAATTGATCATGGATGTATGATAGATTGTATCCTAATAGAGGGGATTAAATTGGACTTTTATAATGGTGTTGAAGAATTTATGAGTGTGGCATGTAAAACACAAAAGTTCATTAATGAAGCAAAAGTTAGAAGTCCATGTAATAGGTGCAAATGTAGGAAGAATCGGATGACGATACAATAAGGGTTCATTTATACAAGTGGGGATTCATGCCTGACTATTGGGTTTGGACGAGCATGGGGAGGTAGTTAATGCATGGAACCAAATGGTATGTGTGAAACTGGAAGTTGTAACATCCTAGTTTTCCTCCTCTTTAGAAATTGATTGAGGGATGGTTAATGAGAATATTGAAATTTTGACAGGGGTAGTTGTGATGAGAATGACTCAGAGTTAGTACAAAAAAATGTGAATAGTACTTTGCTTGGGCTAGGCCGGGACAGCCAAAACTTGGGATTTGAGACCCAGGTGCCCGAAGTTAAGAAAATATGAGAATAAGGGTAGAAATGTATGGGAATGAAAAATTTATACCTAGAATTAATTTTCGGATAATATCGGTTAAAGTACGACATTTACCCGTTCGTGAGATTTCAGTGTGTGATTTTTGACACCGAACGATACTTCCATTACCACAAATGGATAATATCCACTTATTTAAGACATGTGGAGACATGTGGAAGGCCAAGATTTAAATTGGAATCCAAGATTTAATCTTAGCCACCCATCATTGCCTTGTCACCAAAATCATGATTTCTTGGCAAAATATCCTCATTTCCTTTATTAAGCAAGCCTAGTCACCGTTCTTCTCCATCAAGACACATCAAATTCGGCCCTTGCAAGGAGAGACAACAGCTGGTTCTTCCTCCATAGCCAAGAGCTTCATCTTGCTTTTAATTCACATAAACCCTAGCTTAGAATCATCAAAACCTAAACCTTTCTTCACTAAAGTTGATCTACACTTCCATCCCTATAACTATAACCGATTAGAATTTCAAAACCTCATCCTTTTCATCTCATCCATCACTGATTATAGGAGGGTTTGGGGGTTTTGAGGAGTTTTGAAGTGAGGAACTCTCATCTTGAAGGAAGCCAAAGACAAAGGGACACTAGCCTTCACAAGTAGGGTTCTTTTGTTGTCTATTCTTGCTGAGTTTTTTTGTTCTATTTTGGGATGATGTATATCCTAAATTTTTTATGATTTTGATTGATATTATGTTGAAATTGATGTATGAATTTTGGTGATGGGGTTGGATGGTGTTAGTAAATGGTTTGGTATTAAAATAAGTTGGACTGGTATGCTGGATTCTCGAGTTGCTTGCAGGCAGCCTAGAATCATGAATTTTCTGAACATGTTGTAGGGCTTTTCGTGAGCTGAAAAAAAATGTATGTTCAAGCTAACATCTTGGGCTAGTCTCATAAATTTTCTTGGGTAATTATATTGAAGTTTGCTGCCTCAAAAAATCAAGACCCGAATTGTAACTAATGCTGTCTTGGATGTTGAAATTGAATCAATAAACTTATCCGAATTTATTATCATAGCAATTAGTTGATCTAGCCCATGAAATTTTTATGAGAAGTTAGTAACATATTGAAGTGTCACTGTGAATTTTCTTGGGTTTTAAATCAATCAATTTCTAGGGTTAAAAATTATGAGAACCCAAATCTGGTCTTGAATTGGTGGCACCTAACCACTGGATTTGTATATTTTACTGAAGTAGCTACAAAACTCTGTTTGCCCTGAGATTTTTATAGGTTATTCTAGACACCTTGAAGTGTCATGTCAAATTTTTGTGGCTGTTGTGATGGCTGTTGGTTATAGCAATTAAATGTTGTACCTAGAACATCAATTCTGCCAGGTTCTAGAAAGTGAAAATGAATGAAAATCATGATGATATGATAGCTATCCCAATTCTATGGCATGTGGATGCACACTAATTGTTTCACTTTCTGATTCATGAACCTCTAATGGGAGTGAATATTTAATTGTAAATTAAGCATGCTATTGAGACAAGAAAGAGAAGTATGTAATGTAATATGTGAAAGAGTGCAAAAATAGTTGGTATACATGCTGCCGTTGCATACTTGAGCATATGGGAAAAAGAAACAAGGCTTAGAGGGATAGAGGGAAGGCAAAAAGAAGGACTTCCCTAGAAAGTTTATAAGTCAGTAGACGTATCGGCTAGGCATAGAACTGTGATTTGAAATAGAAAAAAATGAAGTTCGATGATCACGAATAGGAATGAGCTCATGTCCTAGCGTCTATTGTCCTCTATGAAATTGTTACATATATGAAATATGTTTATAAATTGAGAAAGATATGTGGAACTGAGCTTATGGTTGTACATGATTTATCGCTGTGGTGCTATTTTAATTTCCCATGATCTACAGGTTTTAGTATTGATACCTATGATTAATATATGAATGTTTTACATGTATGGATTCATTACTTGTACTATGTTTAGCATTTGGGGAAACTACCTACTTGAGAATTTTACAATATTCTCACCCTGTAACTGTGTGTATTATATTGTTCAGATTTCGAGATGCCGTCCCTAGCGTTCTTCTTTGACTCGCCACAATGGGTGTGGCAATACGACCCAACCTTGGACTCTTTGTATGCTTCGGGTACTCTACGTTCTGTATATATATGTTCTTCGGCCAATCCTTTAGTACTTCCATTTTCGCCCGACTTTGATCCTCTTTCCCTTATGATGGTGTGCCTCTCCACATGGCACATCCTGACATGTTCGAGATTCCTCTTGCCCCACCTGCTCACCCGCCAGGATGCACCTGTCTTCATCCTCCTCTTCCATTTAATCCTCCGAGGGCCCAGATGTTCCTGGAGGTGAGGCCATTGCACCTATGGCCAATGGTTTTCTGTAGGAGGAGACGAGATCATTAGCGGCAGTTGACATGTATAGAGTAGTAGCGTAGTGTTAGGACTTTACGTACCTGGATGAATGTACTTTTGGTTTCCTTTTGCTTTGTTGTATATATGTATATGCGTTTTGTAAGCTAAGTATTTAAGTAGGTTAGGTATCAGGTAGGGGGATTAGCCTCGTTACACCAAGTTCTGTGCTAATTTGGGGTCGTTTTGTTGGTTTTTGTTCTTATGATGTATATACAGTGACTGTGACATGATGTCCATATATGTAAATCTTGTTGTGATAGCATATGTATTACGACTCTCTTATCACTGTACTTTTCGACTAGTATAGACCAGAAATGCCAATAATACTCTACTAATTACTATATCCATACTCGAGTAAATGTGGTAATTAGGAGGGTGTTACATTATGGTATCAGAGGGACTATCCTATCAGCCTGAGGATTGGACTGACTATGTTTCCTAGTAACTGTCATGCATTATGATTCATATATGTATATATGTGTATGTATGACTTGGTTAGAAATGTTGTAGGTTACTGCCACACTTGGATTGGTATTGGCCTGATCAACTCAATATTTTGTTTGGTGGCAGGAATCAATGACTTCAAATCGGCAAACTAGGAGTGGAGAGGAAATAATGCCGAGATGATGAATACTTTTTGTGAGATGGCCGCGACAATGAGGGAGCAAGCGGCAATTGCCAATCACATGATGGAAAGGTTGAACCACAATGAGGAGCAGATCGAGTTGGTAACCCGGAGGGAATGAAGTGGATAGAGAATACTAGAAATTTGCTGAATTTAGAATGGCGAATACCCGCCTTTCGAGGAGCTTTCAACCCCTGCAAAGCAGAAGAGTGGATCAAGGCAATGGAAAAGATCTTCTGAGTTTGCCCTGCATAGAGGTTCAAAAGGTGGCTTTTGCCACCTATATGCTAGAAGCAGATGCTCAGTTTTGGTGGGTAGGTACTAGGGGATTATTCGAAGCGTCCCAAATGAGGTTACCTGGGATGTCTTTAAGGAAGCTTTCTATCATAAGTACTTCCCTCTTCTGTGAGGAATGCAAAGGAGCTAGAATTTATGGCTCTTAAGCAAGGACCTATGAGTGTGGCGGTAGTATACCCCCAAGTTTGAGGAACTTTGCAAATTTTCTACAATTTATCAACGTGACCCAACGAAGTTTGGAAATGTATGAAATATGAAGGGATCTACGTGAAGATATAGAGGCCGCTATGAGCCTCTTGGAGATCGAGATTATCCTACCTTGGTGAACAAGTGTCGATGTGCTAACGACTCTAACAAGAAGCTTGCCAGTTCAAATATACACAAAACAATATCAGGAAACTAGCAGCACCCATGGTCCCCATTCAAGCCTGTACATCAGTCTAGGAGAAGATTTCCACCTAATGACAACAACAATCGAGGGAAACAAATTCAATCCCCACGCCCTAGACAAGGAGATAATGCCCTAAATGTGGGAAGTTTCAGGGATCGGCCATGCTTGACCACGCAGACTACATGCTTCGGTTGGAAACCAGGACACAAGATATTCGAGTGCCCTAATAAGAAGGTTCAGCAGCAGCCCACCCCCAGGCCACAACAACAAGGACGTGTTTTGCTAATGCCAAGGAAGCTTCTCAATTTGCCGATCTGATTCGAGGTAAATGCAAAATAAATGGAAATACCTTAGACGTACTGGATGATTGGGTGCCTCCATTCCTTCATATCCTATGAGTGTGTACAAAGGTTAGGACTACCTATGTTTGAGTTATCGTATGACCTCCTTGTATCCACCCCTCCGCGAGTCCTATTAGGACTTGTCAGGCATGCATGATCATTTCCCTTCTTATAAATACTAGAGAATTTAAGGCTAATTTGTTTTGTCAGCCTTTATCCGGTCTAGAAGTCATTTTAGGTATGGATTGGATGGTACCAAATTATGTACTTTTACATTGTCCGACTAGAACTCTATATTTCTCCTCATGTTTTCTTTGTTCTTGTGGTTCCCTTTTCGTTCTACTTAGACCTAGTAACACCTAACCCTAGTAAGGTAGACCGTCTGGAATATGTCCTCCTTCCTGCTAGTGAAGCCGAAAGTAACCATGATGTGAATACGATTCCGGCTGGTGAGAGAATATCAGATGTGTTTCCAGAGGATATTCCAAGAGTTTCTCCAAGCGGAAGTCGAATTCTCCATTGAGCTTGTTGAGGCAGATGCATTTCAACTGGTCCTGATAGGATGTCCCCCTTAGAGTTGAAGGAATTAAAGTCACAGATTGAAGAGCTACTAGGAAACACTTTATTAGACCTAGTGCCTCGCCGTAGGTGTAACACCCTAGCTTCTTTAGAAATTAATTGAGGAATGGTGAATGGAAATATTGAATTTCTGGCAGGAACCGTTGTGATGAGAATCCTCCATGAGGGAGTACAAAAAAAAAAAAAAAAAAAAAAACGTGAATAGTACTTTGCGGGCCGCAGGCCGGGAGCGAGACCTGGAATTGGGACCGAGGTGCCCGAAGTTAAGAAAATATGAGAATAAGATTAGAAAGGTGTGGGAATGATAATTTTATACCTAGAATTAAATTTCGGGTATCTGTGAAATTATACGATGGTTACCGTTCATGAGATTTCGTGTGTGACCTTAATATTGAAGACATTTCTAACATTATTGATAAATGATTTATAATGGATATTATCCATTTGAGACAAGTGGAAGGCCAAGATTTGATCTTGAAATCCAAGATCAAATCCTAGCCATCCATCATAGCCTAGTCACCAAGTCATCATGATTTCTTAACAAATATCTTGCTTTGCCATTAATACAAGCTTAGTCACCAATTTTCCTTGAAAAATCCAAGCATAAACTCGGCCAAACAGCAAGGAAACCAGAGGAGGAAGAGCTTCCATAGCCAAGAGCTTCACCTTGACTTCATCTTGCAAAAACCATAGCTTAGAATCAACAAAACCCAAAACTTCCTTCACTAAAGTTGATCTACACTCCCACCTCTACAATTCTATCCATTGAATTCCAAAAACCTCATCCTTTTCATCTCATCCATCACTGATTATAGGAGGATTTGGGGTGGTTTGAAGAGTTTGAAGTGAAGAGCAATCCTCTTGAAGCAATCAAGAGCAAAGGCACACTAGTCTCCACAAGTAGGGTTTTCTGCTGCCTGTTTTTGTGAAATTTTTCTAACCTGTTTGGACATGCCTAAGTCGAAATTCCTGATTGTTTTGGTTGATATCATGTTGGTATTGATGTGTAAATTTTGGTGGTGGGTTTGGGTTGTGTTAAAAAGGGGTTTTTATCAAAGAAAGTTTGGACTGGCAGGCTGGATTTTAACTGCTTGTAGGCAGTCTGGAATCTTCAATTTTCTGGATATGTTGTAGGTTTTTTGTGAGCTGAAAAAAATGTATGTTCAACCTAACATCTAGGCTAGTCCCATAAAAAATTTTTGGTGTTTATATTGAAGTTTGCTGCCTGAAAAAATTCAAGAACCGAAATGTAACTGGTGCTGTCCTGGGTGCTGAAACTGAAGCAACAAAATTACCCGATTTTATTATCCTAGAAATTGATTGATCCAGCCCCTGAAATTTTTATGAGAGTTAAGGACACCTTGAAATGTCACTGTGAATTTTCTTGGGTCTTGAATCAGTCAATTCCTAGGGCTAAAAATTCCTAGAACTAGAATCTGGACTGGGAATTTGTGGTTCTGACCACCAAACTTGTACATTTTTGATACAACTGTAGAGCTTGGTTTCCTCTGAAAATTTTACAGGTTACCTTGGACATCTTGAACTAACTTGTGGAATTTTTGTAGCATTGGAAATGGCCGGGTGATATGAAAATTAATTGTTGCACCTAGAATGGGAATGCTGTCAGGGTGCTGGAAAGTGATAATGAATGAAATTATGATAACTTGCTAGTTACCCCAAATCTATGGCATGATGGCACACTTATTGCTTAAATTTCTGACTTATGAACCTTTAATGCGAGTGACTATATAATTGTAAAGTTAGCATGCTATTGAGACAAGGAAGAGAAGTATGTAATGTAAATTGTGAAAAAGAAATAGCTTGTGTATGTGCTGTTGTGGTATACTTGAGCATACGGGAAAAAAGAAACAAGGCTTAGAGGGGATAGAGAGGGAAGGCAAAGAAGGACTTCCCTAGGAAAGTTATGAGTCGGTAGACATATCGGCTAGGCATAGAACTGTGAGTGATCCGGAAATGAAAAAAATGAAGTTCGTGATCTCAATAGGAATGAGCTCATGTCCTGAGCAGTTTATTGTCCTTTATGAGATTGTTAATCATTGAGATGGCCCTATGTGAACTAAGCCTTCCCTATGTTTATAAACTGAAGAAAGATATGTGGCATCTGAAAATTATGGTTGTGCATGAATTATCATTGCATGGTTAGTTTAAATTTCCATGATCTACGGATTGAACAGATGCCTATGATTTATATATGTGAACATAATATATATATATGACTTCATTTCTTGGACTATGTATGGCACATGGGGAAGGTTACCCTCTGAGAATTTTACATTATTCTCACCCCTAAGTGTATGTATTGCATTGTTCAATTCGAAGATGCCGTCCCTGATCTTTTCCTTGACTCGCCACAATGGGTGTGGCAGGACCACCCTAGATTCTATGTACGTGCGGACTCTACGTTCCGTATATATATGTTCTTTGGCCGATCTTTTGACTTCTGTCTCCTGCCTGACTTGATCCCCACTTTCCCTTATGAGGGTGTGCCTCTCCACATGGCCCATCCGACGTGTTCGAGGTTCCTCTTGCCCCACCTGTGTACGCCCCAGATGCACCCGCACCTTCATCCTCCTCTTCTGATTCTGACCCTTCTGAGGGCCCAGATGCTCCTGGAGGTGAGGCCATTGCACCTATGGCCAATGGTTTTCTGAGGAGGAGGCGAGGTCATTAGTATAGTTGACATATATAGGGTAGTGGTGTAGCGTTAGGAATTACCTACCTAGGTTAATGTACTTTTGGTTTCCTTTCTCGTTGTATATGTATATACGTCTATGCTATTTGTCACGAGTACCTCAAGGTTAGGTATAGGAGGGGGATTAGCCTGAAGACATTTAGTTCTACTTTTTGCCGTTTCTCTAGTTTTCTTTTCTTTCTTTATCTTTATGATGTACAACTTGGTATGATGTTCCTGGATGTAAATTTGGCTATGGAAACAATGTATTACGACTTCCTTATCATGGATTATCCCGACTAGTATAGATGGTAAGGAACACTCACTAATTACTATATCCATACTCGAGGAATATGGTAAATAGGAGGGTGTTACATAGGAGCCCATGTTTTTTTAGTAAATAAAAAGGATGGGGGCATAAGGCTTTGTGTGGACTATAGGCAGTTGAACAAGGTAATGATCAAGAACAAGTACCCTTGCCAAGAATTGATGACATTCGGATCAATTATGTGGGGCAACCGTTTTCAAAGATTGACCTTAGATGGGTTACAAAGATTTTGAAGTTCGGGATGAGGACATCCCCAAGACCGCCCAGAACCCAATACGGACATTATGAGTATAAGGTAATGTCTTTTGGACTGACCAATGCTCCGGAGGTATTCATGGATTATATGAACCGAATTTTCCGCCCGTACTTGGATAAATTCGTAGTTGTCTTTATAGACGACATACTATTTATTCAAGGACCGAAGGGGACATGCAGCATCTTAGGTTTGTGTTACAAATCCTAAGGGAGGAAGTTATATGCTAAACTATCAAAGTGTGAATTCTGATGGGAGAGGTTAAGTTCCTTGGCCATGTGGTATCACGAAAAGGAGTTCCTGTAGATCCCAGGAAAGTAGAATTCGTACTTAATTGGGGACGGCCAACCATGGTAACTAGATTCGAAGCTTTCTTGGATTAGTTGGATACTATAGGTGATTTATTATGGGTTTTTCCAAGCTAGCTTTACCTTTGAAAAAGTTAACTCAAAAGAATGCTCAATTCAAATGGACGCGAATGTGAGAGTAGTTTTCAGGAGTTGAAGCAAAAGTTGACCATGGCTCCCTGTCTGGTGCTACCCGATCCTCAAGGACCCTTCGAGGTTTATTGTGATGCTTCTAGTAAGGGCTTAGGGTGTGTGTTAATAGCACAGAGAAATGTGGTTGCTTATGCCTCTCGCAGTTAGACCCCATGAGGTGAACTATCCAACTCATGATCTTGAGCTTGCTGGTTTTTGCTCTAAAGATCCGGCAACACCATCTTTATGGTGTACAGTTAATGTCTTCTCTAATCATAAGAGTTTAAAATACCTCTTTGATAAGAAGGAATTGAATATGAGACGAGACGATGGATGGAATTCCTTAAGGATTATGAGTTCAGCCTGAATTACCACCCAGGCAAGGCAAATGTTGTGGCTGATGCATTGAGTAGAAAGTCCCTGAGTGTAGCATGCATGATGATCAAGGAAACGAAACTAGTAGAAGGCTTTAAGAAGCTTAGCCTGGGCACGTATGAGCCCGAAGGTGTGGTGTTAGGTCAGAATCATAATGAGCGAGTTCAGGAACGAATTTTGGTCTGCACAAAGGAAGATCAAGAGCTTCAAGAGATTTTAAAATCAGCTCATACCAAAAAGTTGCCAGAATTTACCACAGACCAGCGAGGTATATGGAGGTATAAGACAGGGTCTCTATACCTGCAAGTGGTAATCTTAGGAATGAGATTTTGAAGGCACACAAAGGCGAATTCACCATACACCCTGGGACTAGTAAAATGTATGCAGATCTCAAGAGAATGTTCTGGTGGCCTGAAGATGAAGAAAGATATAGTGGAGTTCGTTAGAGGTGCTTAACTTGTCAAAGGATCAAAATAGAACACCAAAAGCCGGCTGGAACCTTACACCCCTAGAAATCCCAGAATGGAAGTGGGAAAGTATCTCCATGGATTTCGTAATGGGTTTACCAAGGACGTCAGGTTATGATGCTATATGGGTCATAGTGGATAGACTGACCAAGTCTCTCATTTCTTACCCATCAAAGCTAATTATCCTTTGGATAGGTTAGCTTCCTTGTACATTCAAGAGATAGTGAGGCTACATGTGTCCCTCTTCAATAGTTTCTGATAGGGACCCCGTTTCACTTCAACGTTTTGGGGAGCTTTCCAAAGGGCCTTTGGAACCAAGCTGTCTGGTACGCTTATCACCCCCAAACGGATGGAGATTGAACGTACCATCCAGACTTTGGAGGATATGCTAGAGCATGCGTGATTGAGAAAGGGAGTTGGGATAAATTGCTTCCGTTGGTGGAGTTTGCCTATAATAATAGCCATCATGCCAGGATTGGTATGGCCCATATGAGGCTCTATATGGGAGGAGGTGCCAGTCTCCGTTGTCCTGGTATGACTTGGGGGAAACATGATTGTTAGGACCCGAATTTGGTTAACCAACGACAGAACAAATCTAGAAGATCAAAGAGAAAATCCTCGCAGCAGAGTAGTCAAAAGAGTTATGCGGACAATAGAAGAAAGCCTTTAGAATTTCAAGAGGGAGGACACGTATTCCTGAAGGTCACACCCACTACGGGAGTAGGTAGAGCTTTAAAGGTCAAAAAGTTGTCACCCAGGTTTATAGGCCCTTTCCAAATCCTTCGATGAATTGGATAAGCTCCTATCAATAGCCCTACCCCGATCTTTATCCAATCTCCATGACGTCTTCCATGTATCTCAACTAAGAATGTATCAAGACCCAACCCATGTCATTGAACCCGAATCTATATAGTTACGGGATGATTTGACGTTTCAAGTGCCTCCCGTTAGATTGTGGATAGAAAAGTTAGACAACTAAGGAACAAATCGGTTCAACTAGTCAAAGTAGCATGGGGTGGGCCAGGAAATGAAGATTTCACCTGGGAGCTAGAGTCAACCATGAAGAGAGATTATCAATTGTTTCCAGGTACGAAATTTTGAGGACAATTTTTATTAAGGTGGGTGGTAATGTAACATCCTAGTTTTCCTCCTCTTTAGAAATTGATTGAGGGATGGTTAATGAGAATATCGAAATTTTGACAGCGGTAGTTGTGATGAGAACAACTCCAGGAGTGAGTACAAAAAAAAATATGAATAGTACTTTGCGGGCCAAGTTCCTGGCAAACTGGGGATTTGGAACAGAGGTGCCCGAAGTTAAGAAAATATGAGAATAAGGGTAGAAATGTGTGGGAATGACAAATTTATACCTAGAATTAATTTTCGGATAATATCGGTTAGTCGGGTACGACATTTACCCGTTCTGAGATTTCGGTGTGTGATTTTTGACATCGAACGATACTTCCATTACCACAAATGGATAATATCCACTTATTTAAGACATGTGGAGACATGTGGAAGGCCAAGATTTAATCTTGGAATCCAAGATTTAATCTTAGCCACCCATCATTGCCTTGTCACCAAAATCATGATTTCTTGGCAAAATATCTTCATTTCCTTTATTAAGCAAGCCTAGTCACCATTCTTCTCCATCAAGACACATCAAATTTGGCCCTTGCAAGGAGAGAGCAGCTAGTTCTTCCTCCATAGCCAAGAGCTTCATCTTGCTTTTAATTCACATAAACCCTAGCTTAGAATCATCAAAACCTAAACCTTTCTTCACTAAAGTTGATCTACACTTCCATCTCTATAACTATAACCGATTAGAATTTCAAAACCTCATCCTTTTCATCTCATCCATCACTGATTATAGGAGGGTTTGGGGGTGTTTGAGGATTTTTGAAGTGAGGAACTCTCATCTTGAAGCAAGCCAAAGACAAAGAGACACTAGCCTTCACAAGTAGGGTTCTTTTGTTGTCTATTCTTGCTGATTTTTTTTGTTCTGTTTTAGGATGATGTATATTAGAAATTTTTGATGATTTTGATTGATATTATGTTGAAATTGATGTATGAATTTTGGTGATGGGGTTGGATGGTGTTAGTAAATGGTTTGGTATTAAAATAAGTTGGACTGGTATGTTGGATTCTCGAGTTGCTTGCAGGCAACCTAGAATCATGAATTTTCTGAACATGTTGTAGGGCTTTTCATGAGCTGAAAAAAATGTATGTTCAAGCTAACATCTTGGGCTAGTCCCATAAATTTTCTTGGGTATTTATATTGAAGTTTGCTGCCTCAAAAAAATCAAGACCCGAATTGTAACTGATTTCTGTCTTGGTTGCTGAAATTGAATCAATAAACTTATCCAAATTTATTATCATAGCAATTAGTTGATCTAGCCCATGAAATTTTTATGAGAAGTTGTAACATATTGAAGTGTCACTGAATTTTCTTGGGTTTTAAATCAATCAATTTCTAGGGTTAAAAATTATGAGAACCCAAATCTAAGTCTCTGAATTGGTGGCACCTAACCATTGGATTTGTATATTTTACTGAAGTAGCTACAAAACTCTGTTTGCCATGAGATTTTTACAGGTTTAGACACCTTGAAGTGTCATGTTGAATTTTTGTGGCTGTTGTGATGGCTATTGGTTATAGCAATTAAATGTTGTACCTAGAACATCAATTCTACTCAGGTGCTGAAAAGTGAAAATGAATGAAAATCATGATGATATGATAGCTATCCCAATTCTATGGCATGTGGATGCACACTAATTGTTTCACTTTCTGATTCATGAACCTCTAATGGGAGTGAATATTTAATTGTAAATTAAGCATGCTATTGAGACAAGAAAGAGAAGTATGTAATGCAATATGTGAAAGAGTGCAGAAATAGTTGGTATATATGCTGCTGTTGCATACTTGACATCCTGGAAAAGAGACAAGGCTTAGAGGGATAGAGAGGGAAGGCAAAAAGAAGGACTTCCCTAGAAAGTTTATAAGTCGGTAGACGTATTGGCTAGGCATAAATCTGTGATCCGGAAATGGAAAAAATGAAGTCCAAATATCACAATAGGAATGAGCTCATGTCCTAGGTCTATTGTCCTCTATGAAATTGTTACATACTGAAGTGGCCCTATGTGAAACTAAGCCTTCCCTATGTTTATAAATTGAGAAAGATATGTGGAACTGAGCTTATGGTTGTATATGATTTATCGCTGTGGTGCTATTTTAATTTCCCACGATCTACAGGTTTTAGTATTGATACCTATGATTAATATATGAATGTTTTACATGTATGGATTCATTACTTGTACTATGTTTAGCATATGGGAAACTACCTCCTAGAATTTTACAATATTCTCACCCTTGCAGCTGTGTGTATTATATTGTTCAATTCAAGATAATGCCGTCCCTAGTGTTCTTTTTGACTCGCCACAATGGGTGTGGCAATACGACCCAACCTTGGACTCTTTATGCGTCGGTACTCTAAGTTCCGTATATATATGTTCTTTGGCCGATCCTTTAGTACTTCCATTTTTGCCGCCGACTTTGATCCCACTTTCCCTTATGATGGTGTGACTCTCCACATGGCACATGCAGATGTGTTCGGTTCCTCTTGCCCACCTGCTCACCCGGCGGGTGCACCCGTGTCTTCATCCTCCTCTTCCAATTCGGATCCCTCAGAGGGCCCAGATGCTCCGGTGGAGGTGAGGCCATTGCACCTATGGCCAATGGTTTTTGTAGGAGGAGACGAGAATCAACGCAGTTGACATGTATAGAGTAGTAGCGTAGTGTTAGGACTTTACCTACCTCCAGGTGATGTACTTCTGGTTTCCTTTTGCTCTGTTGTATATATGTATATGCGTTTTGTAAGCTAAGTATTTGGCAGGTTAGGTATCAGGTAGGGGGATTAGCCTCTTTCACAAGAGTTCTGTACTAATTCGGGTCGTTTTGTTGGTTTTTGTTCTTATGATGTATATACAATGACTATGACATGATGTCCCTATATGTAAATCTTGTTGTGATAGCATATGTATTATGACTCTCTTATCATTGTACTTTTCGACTAGTATAGACCAAAACGCCAGGTAATACTCTACTAATTACTATATCCATACTCGAGTAAATGTGGTAATTAGGAGGGTGTTAGAAAATAGTTTGGTGGGATCCATATAACTCTACTACTGGGTAATGTGTTGTGGGAAGATAACCTAGCTAGGCATCATGAGATGGTGTTTGATGCGCTCAGTCCTGAATTTGCTACTCGTTATTCGAGCCCTTCAGTTGAAGACCCAACCAAGATGCCACTCAATTTTACAATTCTACTAAAGCTACCAATCAACCTTTATGGGGGGATTGTGCGCACTGAATTGTCATTAGCAATTTGAATGTTGAGCATTAAGTCTGAAGGGAATCAAAGCCAAAGTTCTTTTGATCAGGTAGGTTAACTAGATTAGTGAGCTAAGTCCGAACCTCGATGCAATTCCAAAAGATTTCTATCAAGCTAGGAAATTAGTTTCTAAACTTGGGTTGAAGAAAATAAAGATTGATTGCTACTTGAAAGGTTGTATGCTTTATAATAAAGATGATAGTTCATTGGCTCAGTGTAAGTTTTGCCAAAAGCCTAGGTTTAAACCCAAGAGACGTGGAAGTAGGAGGTATAAGGATGTCCCTTAGAAAAGAATATATTATCCCCTTAATCCTAGGCTCACAAGACTCTCGTTTAATGAGTTTGGCTCCTCATATGAGGTGGCACAATGAAAATCAAAAGGATGATGGTGTGATGATTATCCATAACGAAGAAGCATGGAAAAAGTTTAATCAACGATATTCTGATTTTTCTTGACCCACGAAATTTTAGATAGGGACTTTGTTCAGAGATTTACTCAGAATAACCAATTTAGCAAAACCTATCCTGTTGGCAGATAGTAGTTACGCACTGTAACATCCTCTCAAGTATAACCTCATCCTTAAGCCATGACATTGTACTCGAGAGTTGTTACTTATTAATTAGCAGACCACTTTCTTAAATGTCTATAGGAAGATCGATTTAACGTGTGAAATAACTAAGCATAATTATATTAAAACATATTACAAAGAAACATAACATTTATTGAATACATAGCGAAGTACAAAAGAAAGCTCCTCTATGAGCTTTAATATATATCTATTCTCTAATACATTTACATACATATCCAATCCACTAAGTACAACATGATAAAAATACTAACTAATAAATTACTACAACCTGATTCCTTGTGGTGTAGCAATCCCATAGATCTTTGGATCAACCTGGAAACGACATGGGAACACAAACACATAGGGGTGAGAATTATAACATTCTTAGTAGGGCATCATCAAATCATACACTAAAAAAAGGAATCCATGTCATCATCGTCCTAGCCACTTGGTTTATTAAGAAGATGTGAGCATGCAACATATATCAACAGTTCATTTTAAAGTTCAAAAACCATGTTTTTCCGAAGTGGATTCCTTTTAGTATTCACGCACTTAATGCACATATATCATGAAGCCCAAACACATAATAAGTAATTCTAATCAAGAGGTTACATATGATATGATTATGCATATGTCAAATGTAGTGAAATTATCTCAAAGGAACCTGTTTTCACTTATGGCCATAGAAATAAAATCAGTGCATTTCTCTTTTTAACATAGGAAAGACTTAGTTATACCCAACGGGTATTTGCCATGGACAACTCCATAATAGACAGTTATACCAAGTGGTATTTATAGTGGATCACACCACACAAGGGAAATAGATTGCTTATCAGGATTAAGCTCATTCCTATATGTGATCATCGAACTTCATTTTTTCCACTTTCGAATCACACAGGATCTATTCCTAGCCGATATGTCTAAGGACTCAAAATATTTGGGAAGTTCCTTTTCTGTTTCCTTCCTCTCATTTAACCTAAGTCTTATTTCTGTTTTATCCATATGTCAGAACATGCACAAATTAAGTTTAACATTCTCTTTTCCTTTTTCCAAATGCATGCATAAAGCACATGTAGGCATTTCATTCACAATGAAATTTCAATCATGCCTCATAAAGCACTCTTCACTTCCTCTAGCATGCATTTATATGTCACAAGTCACATGGCCACATATGTAACATCGAGTATTCATGTCATACTAGAACCAAAATGCCATTGTTTCACCAATTCAAAGCATTGTTGCTTTTCAGCATAATGGCATATTTCACACATTCAGCACAATTTACTTGCACATCAAAAAATTAATTCAGAAGCTATAAAAATTTCCAAGACACTTTAATATGTCCAAAAGGTTCTCTAAAAATTTCAGAGTAAAAAATTCTCTAACTATGTTAAAAAAATTAGACAAATTCGTCAAGAGACCACTTAACCTTAGCTCAAAACCCAAAATTCATAATTTTTAACCCTAGCAAATGATTGAATCAATTCAAAATAAAAATCATGGTTGAAAATCTAGATGTTTTAACCCTCTAAAAATTTCAAAGGAAAAATCAATCATTTACTATGTTAAAACAATTAGCAAAATTTGCAGCTTCAAGACTAGAAATTCAAGCAGCACCTATATAGTCTTGGTTCATGATTTTTTTCAGGCAGGTGAAAGTGTGAATCAAGGTCAAGAAAATTCATGGAATAGCTTAGGATATTAGCTTCAACATATATTTTTTCTAGCTCATGAAAATACCCACAAATATACAGAAAATTCGTGAATAATCATGCCAATTGGAAAATCAAAATCCAGAGCATAGCAAAACCCCTTTTGACAAAAATGATTTTTAACATCATCCAAACACCCCACAAAAATTAACACATCAATATCCATGTATTATCAACCAATACAATCAAAAATTTTGGACCTAACTCAATCAGAAATCATCAGCATAAATTTGAAGAGAAAAGGCAAAGAAAACCCTACTTAGTGACCTAATGACTCCTTGGTCCCAAGGTGCTCCAAGATGGCTTTCTTCCACTCCAAAGCTCCTAAATCAACTTTGACCCCTTACTAACTTAGTGAGAGTGAGGTAGCAAGGTTAGCTTTTGGGAGGAACAAAGATTTTAATCAGTTAGTTTTGTAGGGATTGAGATGTAGAACAAGTTTTGTGAAAAGAGTTTGAGGTTTTGTCAAATATAGGCTAAGGTTTTGGACCAAGTTCATGGTTTCTTGGTGAAACAACCATGGAGGTGGCGGCTGGTTCAATGTTTGGCCGAGGGTGAAGGATAGAAAATAACAAGGTTTGATGGCTTTAAATGATCATATGTAGGTTGAATCTTTATCTAATATAAAATCTAAACTTTTCATACAAAAAAGCAAGATAAATGGCTAGGATTTGATCTTGTAATTGAATCAAATCTTAGCCTTACACTTGGCTCTAAAGGATAGACATTATCCTTTTGCAAAGATTAAAATATCTTCTTGTTTAGAAATCGCACACCAAAATTTTACCGAACGGGTAAAACATGTACATAGGTAAACCAACATTACCAAAATTAATTCTAAGCATAAAATTTTCATTTCCACTTATTCTAACCCTATTGCCATGTTTTCATAATCTAGGGTTTCGGCTAGGTGGGCCCATGGGGCCCCCAAGGTTACTATTCACCCAGCCCAAAATTTTTTAACACATTAAGCTCGGCCATCCTCATCATTGCTTAACTAGATTTTTGAAATTATGACTAATAAGCTCAAATTAATTTTTAAATAAGTTTTAGGATGTTACACCTATAATCTCCCTCCTGACATGTGCATGAAAGATCCTTACCTATTCTTAACATGTATAATCCATGGCCTTGATAATCCAAAAGCTAAGATTGATGTGTATCTTCAACCCTAATTGATGAATTGAATGAGCTATGGTGTCAGGGTATTCTTACTTATGACATTTCAACTAGAACTTCATGATGAAAGCTGCATTAATGTGGACCATCATTGATTTCCTAGCTTATGGAATCCTCTGGATGGATGACCTAAGGCAAATTAGCATGCCCGATTTGTATGGACGACACTAAAGCATTCACCCAAAAACATGGAGGAAAGAACTCTTGGTTTGATTGTGATAGAAGGTTCTTATATTTTGATCATCCCTATAGGCGAAGCAGATATGATTTTAAAAGAAATTATGTTGAACATGATGAGCCTCCAGTTAGACTAAGTGGCCACGAAATATGGAATGGTTAAGGATATCCCAAAAATAACAAAAATCGGAAAGGTAGTATGGGGCCAGGCTATGGAGTATACCATAATTAGACCAAACAAAGTATTTTCTGGAGTTGCTTATTGGAAGGATAATTTGGTGCGTCATTGTTTAGATGTCATGCATATTGAGAAAAATGTGTTTGACAACATTATGAATACTATATTGGATACAGTCAAACCAAAGACAATCACAAGGCAAGGCATGATCTGCTAATTGCACGCAGCCTGATTTGCATTTACAAGAACTAGAAATGGTCATTTCTATAAACCAAAGGCCAAATATGCCTTAGTTTCAATCAGCAACAAGCAGTTTGTCAGTGGCTTAAGGAGTTAAGAATGCCTGATGGTTATGCTTCAAACTTAAGTAGGTGCGTCAATGTTGCACAGGGTAAGCTTGTTGGCATGAAAAGCCACAATTGTCATGTGTTGATGGAGTCTTTACTTACAATTGTATTCAGAGAGCTACTTGATATTGTCTGGAAGCTGCTCACTAAGTTAAGTCAATATTTCAGGGATTTATGCTCTTCTACTCTTCAAGGTGATGATCTGATTATCATGGAAAAAAATATTCCAAAATTCTCTGCAAATTAGAGAGAATTTTTCCTCCTGGGTTCTTTGACTCAATAGAACACTTGCCCATACATTTGGCATATGAAGCACAAGTGTGTGGACTGGTTAAATATAGATGGATGTATCCATTTGAAAAGGAAATAGGAAGTTTAAAAGAACAATGAAGAATAGGTCTCAAGTGGAAGGATCAATATGCCAAGCTTATCTAGCAAAAGACTTCAAATATCTACTCATTTTACTTTCAGCCACATGTTCAATCTAGGAGAACTTGGGTTGGTCGTAACGATGATATGGGAGTGTTCTATTCCACCTACATTGTCTATATTCAATCAACCTGGTTAAGCCTGGAAAAAGCGTGCCTTAATGGTGAACTTCTGAGGAATGGAATTCTACACACTTACATATTTTGCTAAATTGTGACGAGGTGTAACCATTAGATTGTAAGTCAAAAATCCTTTTTTTTCTGAGTGAGTGTGATGGTATGTATATATAAAATAACGTAAAATATATTTTCAACAACAGATACTTTGAGCAATTGCACGATCAAGATTCTCTTCAACAATTTCTGGATTGGTTTAGATTACTTGTAAGTCCACTTTTTTAAGATTATGTAACCCAAAATATTATTGTTAATTTTGTTTGATACAAGTAAGTTTGACATTTTAAACTTTATGTACGTAGGTTCATAACAAAAATAATGGTGTAACATGTCCCCATTTGTTCAATTTAGTTTGGGCCCAAAAATAAAGTTGTAAGTTGGCCCATGTACTATGTTAATAGGTACAAGTTTCACACAAGTGATTGGGGTGTGGGGAAAAAATTCGAAATAATAGTGTTTGTGTTAAAGGCGATACCTGGGGATGGAGAATGTGATTGGTATGGTGTTGTTAAGGAAATCCTTAAGTTTGAGTACGTAGATAAGCTCACAAATAAATGTGTCCTATTCAAATGTGAATGATATGACCTACCCGACTAACTGGGACACGTTAACACAACAATTACAAAATCATTGAAATCAATCACACTAGAAGATATAGAAGTTATGATCCATTTATTATAGCCCAAAATGCCAGACAAGTATATTATATGTCTTATCCTGGGAAAAGTATGTCACAGGAGAGGGTTGTGAATAAGACAAAACCAAGAAGTATGATTGAAAGAGAGGAAGATCCTGTTGAAGATGCATATCAAGTGGATGGTCCACATCCTTCAAGGGTAGTACTTGATGCAGACAACCCTAAAACCCCTTTCATTGACTCCTGGGGAAGTTGACTTAATTGAATACATAAGTAACCACCCAATTAGAAATCATGAAGATGAAACAAGTGATAGTAATGCTTATGAGTCACCTAGTGATCAACAAGAGAGTGATGATGAAAACGTCCTACACTTTGAGATTAACTAAGGTGTTCAATATTATATGCAATTATTTGAAATTTCCTAATTTAATTAATGTTTTGATGTGGATTATTTTTAATTATTTAAGTATGCTGGTAGATCATAAGGCAAACCGGAAGGTCAATGTACCCACCACCACCACCTCAGCCACCGCCCTCCCACCACCTCGGCATCCCTCACACCACCTCAGCCACCCACTTCCACCACCTCAACTATCGTCTTTCCCACCACCTCAACCACCATCCATTCCACCACCTCCCTTTCCACCACCTCTACCTCAGTCCCTGGGTATGTGGCCCACACCCATATTCACACTCATAACCCACTCGGCATTCCGACCCCTCCCTAGCCCTACTCCTTGCCCTAGCCCTATCACTGCCCGACTCCCAGCCCGCATAATCAGGACTCCTTCTTCCTCATAGGGTCAGGGCATGGGATGCGATGGGAGGCCTCTGAGGATGCAGGCCACTTAGGATGATGGTAGACCTTCGGCAGATTGGCTCGCAGTAAAGGCAGGTAAGTTGAAACATGTTTTTTTATTACATTTTAATTTTACATTGCTTATGATATTTGAGTAACTTTGATTGGTTTTTTATTTTTTTTCATTTATGTAATAGTTTTCTCCCATTTGCGCAAGCTCAACAGGATCACGGAGGTTATACGGAGTCGGTATAACCATTCGTGGCCTACATGGATTAACATCCCGCGATATCAAGGAGTTAATAGTGGAAGGAGTGGAAGGTAATTATATGATTGCTTCGTTTTTGTTAAAATATATGTTTACATTATTTAATTATATGCCTCATATATAATCACTAATATGTTGTGTGCAACGCCCGATTTTTTTATTTGAGTACAAATGACCAATGCCCTAAGGTCTTTTTCCTGAAATTAAATGGAAGCCGACCTGGCAGTCCTCGATGGGTCAACTCAATGTTTGAAGGGGATTATAACTGTTATGATTGATATCCAAGGTGAAAATCTCATTTTCTAAACTTTCAGCTCAAAATGACCAAAATACCCTCGTGTTTTACGCGGGTAAAGGTGCCGTTTGAGCCCAAACTTTTCTAGAAAGTTTGGAATGATGTTTATGAGTGGTATTTGATGTTTAGTTGAGCAGGAGGTCAGAGCAGTTTTAGTGCAAAATTACCATTTTGCCCCTAGAACATGTACAATGAGCCTAATGACGTAATTAAGCAAACCTAAGCAATATTAGGCTTTAATCGAAGATTAATTTATTTCGATAATTAATCTAGAGTCAAAATAATTTATTAAGGTTAATTAGAACCTAAGATTGCTTAGTTAAACTCTAATTACATTCTTTAATTCAAGATTCCTAGTCATGGAATCTTGAATAGTATTTTCTTTCTCCAATTCCTTAAATTAAGGAATTGTGCCCATACCTCATTTGACCAAAAGAATGATTTTAAATTGTTAATCTAGCAAGATCACTCTCCTAATCAAGTCTTGACAACCTTAATTAGCCATTACCTCACCTAAACACTTTCTTACAAACTCCTAACCAAAACCTTAATCAAAGAAACACCTAAACACATCATTAAACCACAATTACATGAACAATTTCTCTTCTCCCTTGGGCTGTAAATCTGGCCAAATTCTCACCCAAGGAAAGTGTCACATGTTGATTTTTCTTCACTCAAAGACCATACCTCAAGCCATACTTTGAGCCATACCTAGCCATGCTTTCAACCATGCCTTTGAATGACCAAATGTTGAAGATATTTTCCTCCCCAAAGCCATGAAGGCCGTTGGCCTTCCTTCCCTTATGCAGCCTCCATGTTGCAAAATTTCTATAAATACCAAGCCTTGAAGAACTTGGTTACACTTTAGAAGCTTTGCCAAGTTTAGTTCTCTTGTTTTTTCTTTCTCATTCCTCTCAAGTTCTCTTCATCTTGCTCTTCTTTTTCCTCCCTCAAAGAAACCTTTCCACCACCACAAACCACCACAAACAACCATAAACCACCACTCCCTCACCTCAAACCACCTCTTAAACACTTAACCTTTCCATTTCCAAGCTTGCTTCTCAAGGAAAAATCATCTTCCTTGAGCTTCCTCTTTGGCCGAACACTCATCCAAATCCAAGAGAAGATTTTGTCTTCTCATTTCTTCAAGGATCAAGCTTTCTTTCATCCTTTCAAAGACTTCCTTAGGTAGGGGTTTTGTTTCAAAGTTTTTACTTGTTTTCTTCAAGAAAAGTTCTAGTTTTCTCTTGGTTTTTCAAGCCTTTCCTCCTCTTTCTTTTTTTCGGCCATGAGGCCTTTTCATGAGAAAAACTTTAGCTTGATGATGAGGTTTCAAGATAATGGTCTTGTGATGTCATGTGAGAAACCTCTAAAGCTTGAAAAACTTGGTCTTGGACCATACATGCTTTGGTTTCTTTCCTTTTCTTTGCTTAAGTTTTGGTTTTCTTCCTTTTCCCTTTAATGGTTTCGGTTTCCTCTTCCTTTATTTGAACAAAGTTTGTTAAAAATGTTAAGTAGATCACAAAAGTTTTGTTAAGAAAATTAATCATATGTTTTCAAAGAGCTCTAAGCTTACCCTTGCCAACCTTAAAGTTGGTTGGCCGTTCTAAGAGTTTTACTCTAGATTGAAGCCCATGAGCAATAAAATAAAGAATATGACTTAGTTCTTTGTATGTTTGTTTAGACAAGTGTTGAGTTTTGTGTCCATTTTCTTGAGCTTGATGATGAAGTTCAAAACCAAAGGCTTCTTTGAAGACTTGGTGCTAAGAACTCTAAAGCTCACTTTATGTTGTTAAGATACATATTGGGTTAAGGTTATAATGTTCCTCTAAAGTCTTGTAAGAGCTCTAGTTAAGATAAAATGAGTTGCATTCATGTTTATGTTTATGCCTTGCATAGCATGTTTATTTTGATGCCATCACTAAACTCTCAAGAATAACTAAATGAACTTGCATTATCATGTTTAAATTTCCAAGCTTGCATTTCATGTTTATATTTCAAGTCATCACTTAATCTTTAAAGATAATAATGAGGTTGCATCTCATATTTATTTTATGCTCTCACTTTATTTTATAATGAAGAGTAAAATAAGTGCATAGCATGTTTAAGTTTATGCCATCACTTAAATATCCTAGAGCTCAAAGACTTGCCCAAGTATCTTACATAAAGTTTTAGAAAATGGAGGCATTTCAAGAATGCCATTTCGGCCTTGTGATGATGATGATGGACTTGAGATGAGTTCATCTAATCATAAGTGCCCATAGTCTAAGTCTTGGAATTTTTCTAAGCTTAGGTGTACTTAAAGAACTTTATGAACAAAGTTTTATGTTTTAAATCTATTCCTTGAGCTAAATAATTTAGCTACTGACCTTACCCATTTTTGTATGATTTTAATGAGAGGAATTGGTTTCTAAAAGAGTTTTGAGTTCCTAAAATGATTCCAAGAGAAACTAGCAACTTATATGCATTTAAATCATGAGATTATGTGATTATATGATGCTTGTATTTTCGGTTCTGCCTTGTGCACTTGGCCACTGTATAAATTCTGTTTTATGGTGTTAAAATGTGTAAAATTATGTTTGAGTGAAGCAAGGAATGATTTAGGGAAGTTAGAAAAGAACAAGTAACTAGAAAGGACTTAAAATGTGAATTCTAGAACACTTAGATGCACAAATTGTAAATTCTGTTCCAGCATAATTGGACTTAAGAAAAATGGTTTATAATTAGTGGATATGTGTAGGAATCCCTCATAATTGGTTTAGGAGTTGATTATAGAGCCTTAGGCGAAGACGGAACTTAGAAAGGGTCAAAGGAAGATTCTAGAACCCGTAATCATATGACAAAATTCTGCCCAAAGTGATGAAGTGCTGTTTGGTTATGTTAGTAAGCATAAACATTAGAGGAAATTATAGGTAATGATCCCTTAGGTGTAATAAAGATCCATAATGAAAGTTAGAATCATTAGAACATAAGTTTAAGACCCGTAAGGGCCAAAGCATAAGACACCATGAGATAGGAGGTGTGATGTGAGAATGAGACCGAGTGGGTATACTCGTGATAAATATGAATATGTTAATGCCATGAATATGAGACTATATGTGTGTTTGTGACATGTTGTTGTGATGAATGTGGTATGCTATGCTTAAGATGCATGAGAATGCGAAATGTGAAAGAATTTGGAGGGTATGCTCTTGTGATTAAGAGATTCATTTGATTGAGAAATTTCATGAGAACAACATGTGTGATTTGAGTTATGTGGCATGACTCAAATTTGAGGAAATTCAAAGTATAGTCATTATGCTGCCAAATTTCTGTCAAATTTGAGGGACTTAAAGAAAGTTTTGAAAAGAAAGATTTTTATATGTGACATGCCGAGACGCATTTCTCGCTACGATGGAGAAAAGAAACCGTGGGGGCTATGGTCATGGAGCCATATCGAAGCGACAATGTCACTAGTCTTAACCAGATGATGCGTTTCACGACGAGACATACTTCTCCTGCTACGGTGAGGAGAAGGTAAAACTGTGAGGGCATCGACATTAGCCTTCCAAAGCGGACAAAGTCACTGGTCTTAACCAGTTGATGTGTTTCGAGAAGGAAGAAAGTCCCATGATGGGTGATTCCTAGGTCCCTGCCGTACTCTGGGAGTCGGGTTATTATTTTTATGATTATGATTCGCTTATCAAGAGGATAAGTAAGAACTAGTGACGACTAGTTAAGGTATGAGCTCATAGCCTAGTATCAGGGGTCGGTTACTATTTTTACATACCATGATGTCACAAGTTTGAGAAATGAGAAAAATGTGAAGCATTTTGCTTATGAAAGAGAAAGTTGATTATGAGAAAGTACATGCCACTTATATGAGAATTGGTTATTGATGAGATGTTTTATTTGGTTTGTTGCATAAAGTATTGCCATGCATTCATGTTTTGGTATGCTGCATACATGCATTAAGATTCATCATAAAAGACACGACCTTGGATAATTTTATGAAAACCTCATAATGAACTTTGCATGTTAACCTTTTATAATAAACCCAAGGTTCCTGGGACGTAAACGATGACACTAGGATAGAGGATTCCCTACTGAGATTCTTTAGCAAGATTCTCACCCCTTCTTTGTTTCTTTTTCGTACGTTTCAGCCACGATGACGTCGTTCGTGATCTTCGTTGACACATCATTTGGGAGGTGCACTACGATCCAGACCATCAATCCTACTATTTCGAGGGTCATTGTGCCGTGCGTATTTTTGCATACTTGGGACACCGTTTATTTCCTCTCGCTTTTGTTTCACCGACCCTTCCCTACGGCGATGATTTGATCTTCGAGAAGACACGACCTAGTGACGGGCGGACCCACCGTGCCCGACCTTTGTCTTTGGCGATGCATGACTATCCGGAGTACATGCCCCTCGTACCTCATTATGGGAGGGACCTCTGAGGATTCTCTGCCGACCCCTATTGGGAGGATTCCGCCCTTGGTGCATTTGGCCTGCCAGGGGTAGCGAGGACACGGTCTCTTAGCCTAGGCTTGTGAGGCGCGTGCGTCAGACCAAGAGCGCGCCTCGAGAGCCACGTTGTTCCAGATTCGCATGCCCACATCCCTCTTCGTTGGGCCACATCGGGAGCTTTGGCAGTTTGAGGTCTACGTTTCCCCGCGGAGGATTAGCATCATCCGTAGGCTTTAAGGGGATATTTGTTTTTAACCGTTGTATCTTTTGGGGCTTTCCATGTATTAGTTCTATGTTTCTGGTTATTTTACGTTTCCTGTATTGCAAGCTCTCCCACTTATATGGGTATGACTTTATGCTTTCTTATATTTTAATTGGTGAATTCGGTTATGTATTAAACTATGGTATTTGAAATTATGATGGTTGCTTCTATGGTTAAGGTGTTCTTACTTGCTTTATATTGCATGATTTATTTCCTCTCTTTGCTTACGTTTCGCTTATGTTGTACACGATGACTTGCATTTTGTTTTACATATTCCATTTAAAAAAAAATTTACCTGTATTTTCGCTAAGTAATTTTACAAATGAGTTTCAAAGGGAGGTAATAACTAATAATTAATCTTAATACGTCCTAGGCATGTTGGGTTAAATATTAGGGTGTTACATTGTGAATTTGTTTATGCAGAAAATCTTCTACATTGAACCTGAGCATGAGCCGCAGTGAAGAGGGCTTGGAAGATTAGGTCCTCTAAGCGAATGTGGAATATGTTTCCTGATGTCCGTAAGGGACACATGAACGCTCATGGCTGATCGATGCCACCTTGGCTAGTTGGCGCCACTAGGCTAGCAACCTGACCTTTAAGAATAGGTCGGTAAGGGAAAGACAAATTAAGCCTCACAAAAAGGTGGGTCACTCACACGGGTGTAAGCACCTAGGAGGGACCCGGAAATGCTTGGTAATTCTTTACCCTTTCTACATTTTATAATAACATTTACTATATTTGAATTGCAACAAATACTATATTTTGATGACTTTATTGTGCTTATTTATGCAGGCGAGGAGTTAGCTGCCCTCAAACACGGGTGAGCTATTGGGAACTCACACAGAAAGGGTAAGTAGAAGGGAGTCTAGAGAGGTCTAGGTAGACTTTCGCTGAGGCGACCTATGTAAGTTTAAATTTAGACATATCTTTACTTAATTTGTATTATTATTTTCATTTATGTCATAATTATTACTTACAACTTGTTTTTTCTTTTCCTTTCAGTGTCAGTTTAGGATCTCTAGGAGTAGGCCCAAACCTAGTACTAGACCCAATGATGGAGGCTGAGCCCGATGTGACATTCTTCCTACTCCGAACGAGGAGGATGTGTGGCCCAGTGGCGACCTTACAAGGGTCGCATATATGGGATGGGTATATCCTGAAAGTATATCCCCATCCTCCGCTCCTGGGTCAGCTTGGGAATGATGCCTTGAAGGAGTGTGTCCATGCCTTAATATGAGCTGGGGGCAGTAGGAGCAAGGGCATAGCTCATTCAAGCTCCAGAGAAACGGGCAAGGCGAGCAGCTATGGAGAGATTCGATAGCTTAAGCTCTCCTGGAGCCCAAGCAAGAGAACACAAAGAAAGAGCATGAGAAAGCAAAGAAGGCGAAGGCTGAGCTAGGAAGATGAGGAAGATCACTGCAAATGTCATGACATTCTTCAGGACATGCAGGCTTTAGGATCCTCAGATTTGGCAAGACGTTCCCCATATCCCACTCCCCTCTATCTTTGAGGGCCAGTCATCGACAGCAGATGATAATGATGGTCTAGATGATGCTGATGATATGATGCGTGACGTTGCCAAGATGGTGACGCCCAGGACTTCAGCTAGTTTTTATCTAGCTTTTTCATTTTTACTTTCTGGATATTTTTACATTTACTGTAATTTGTATATATTTTATTGTTATAATTTACTATTTTATTTATTCAGTTTAATTTTTTCATTTTATTATTTTTCTTATTTAATAACAATTTGATTGATAATTAGGTTATTATATAAATAAATAATAAATCATTAAAAATAAATAATAATTTAACCTCAGGTTCCTAATAGGTAATTAGATCGGTCAAATACAATATTAATTAAATAAAATTATTTTTTAAAATAATCACCCGTCGATAAACCGTCGGTAAAAGGGGTAAAAAAATTATTTTATTAATTGCAATACCCGTCGATGAAAAACAAAAAAAACCATCGGTATAAATATGTCTCTGACAAGCCATGCCTTTTTATATAATTGTATCGACTTCTTAGTATTTTATTACCCGTTGGTACTTGTGTCAATAAATACCGACGAGTTTTATTTTACCATTGGTAATTCTCATCGATGGCTTGAAAATCGATGCCCCGTAATCGTCGGTATACCAACAATAAATGCTACTCGTCAAAACATCCATCGGTAATGGAGTGGATCCCGTCTTTTCTTGTAGTGTACCTAGCCTAGGCAATATAGAGAATTGGACTACTATAAACACATTTCTAGCTTTAGCACTAAGCATCAACGATTATTTCACTGGGTTTGTGCATAATGGAATCAATGAGGTACCTTGAGACATCTTTCTGACTTATGCCCATAGTACAAGTCTAGTTGTTGTAAGGCAAACACACAATGTCTTCATATGGTGCATTAATGATCTTGGTAAGTCAGTAGGACCAATATCAATCATGTAGCCTTTGATCACTGATTGGAGGGGAGTTTTGTAGTGCACTCAAGTTGTGAATAGAATGCGATCACCATCCTAGGAAATACTCTTTCTAATATCTCTAGAAAGTCCCCCATCATCAAAAGTAGAAGACTTCCTTCAAGATTGAAACTACATTTAGGAGTTCTCTCCTCAGTGTCTTACTAGGAGAAACTTTCTTTGTGAGAAGTTCTAAGCGTAGAACTCTTACATTTTGGGGTCATCATACATATGGAATCCTAATTTTTTTAGCAAGTAAGCAAGAGTTGTTTGCCTTCAGCCATGGATTATGGAGTAAGAAGAAGATTGGGTGAAGTGTATATAGGTTGGAAGATGATTGAGAAAGTAAGAATGTGAGGTAGAAGATGAAGTAGTGATAATAAAAGTGTTTAAGGTTAAGAAAAGGTTTTTGAATAGGGTTTAATATGAGTAATGGGTGTTATGGTATGTGGAAGTTTTGAGATTAGTGGGATATAACTAACACATAGTAGGAGAGAAAAGTATAACTAGGAAATTGTCCTGTCATAAAAACTCCTAAGAAAGTAAAGTGCTTTATGAACTTTTAGAAACAGAAGTGGTTTCTGAGCATGAGTCTTTATGATATTTACTTTTTGAACCTTATCAAATTTCCAATCCCATAAGACATTTTCTAAGCGCATCTTTCTAAACTTAAACTATTTTTTGAACCCTTTATCTTAACTCTAAAAGCATATCTGAACATTATCCTGAGATATTCTCCATTTTCTAAAACCATTTTGTAATTTCTAAAGATGTTTATGAACCTCTGAACAACTTTTTGTTCTTGCAAACTAGTTTCTAAACTTGATTTGACAATCTTCCTAGAAAGGCCTAGTTTAAGTCTTCAGGGACTCCAAAAAATGAAATGTATGCATGAATGCACGTTTTTCAAAAAATTGTAAGATTCAAAAGCCTTTTTGAACATATATCTGATACTTTATCTTCTGTATTCACAAACTTTAGCTCGCCATCACCTTTTTGAACATAATCTCTACTAAAGTAACGTTTCATGTCAATATGTTTGGATCTAGTGTTTGAATTGGAATCTTTGCAAGATTAATAGCACTAGTATTATCACATAGGATGGGGATTTTCAAATACCCTAAGTGATAATTGAAGCGAGGTTGTCACCTACCTCTTCAAATTAGGAATTTATTTTAATGCTAAGTTGCACAAAAAATGTACCAAACGGCATAACCTAGGTCGTCTTTCAATGAGGCTTTATCACTTAGTTAGAAATTTTGGGGGTTTAATAATTGAAATTGAGTCAATTAAAATTGAAAGAGCATAAATTCAGAATTAAAGACACTAGTGCAATGTATTTCTAGGATTCAAACTAGTTATCATTGACCAAATATTAAACTCATTAGTGGCTATTAGTAATAAATTCCTGACATTTCTAATAGTGATCATTTGACCTCTAAAATTTGACCAATGCAAATAACTAATAAACAAGATCTCAATTTATTTACAAATCACATTGGTTTAATGAACCTATTGTTATAGCCTAACCCCTAGTCGGAAAGTTAATTCTAATGTTCTCTTTCAAGTATAAACCAATAGATCTATCAATTTTTACCCAAAGGGTTTCTCTAAATGGCGATTGCCAATTTGGTTGTCCCAATAATAATTGTAACAATCCCAACAATAATTATAAGAATAAAAACAGCAGAACTTTAAGAAAACTAATGCATTTAATATAACAAGGATGTCTCAAACATGATCCCAATCCATCTAGAAACCCTTACACTAGTAAGAAAATCTATTCCTCCATCCCTGGAGGATTATAGCAATGAATCTAAAACGAGTACTTGGAAATAATAGCAAGGATCCTTGTCAAAATCCCAAAGAACAAACCAAATTCACTAATGGAATTCCTAGAGAGAGAAGAATAGAGAATAAGAAGAGAAAGAGTGATGTAGAGAGATAACTGGCTACCTAAACTCAGATCTAAAATTGAGTCAAAAACTAGGATAAAAGTCTATGTCAATCCCTTAAATACTACTCTCTAAGATAGTCCAAGTGGAGCCTAAAAATAAATTAATTATCTAAATCCTGCTATCACACCGTGCTATACAACATTTACCCAAATGTGAACCTTCACGTTTATACTCTTTTTCAATTCCAAGCTCCTTGTCGAGTGCTCCTAGCCTTATTTTTTATATTTGTACTTAATCCAAAGCTCAGTGCACAAAACCATACTCGAAGAGATAAGTTAAACATAAGGGCTGTAATTATAAAGTATTCCAAAATCAATGCAATAGTCAATGATTTTATTAAAATTATACAATGAAGACTAAATCAAAATCCTAAATATTGACACCAATAACTCAGTTAAACTTATGCAAAAAGCTAAGGTTTAGAAGCAAGATAAGTGGCATAAATGCCCTTTATTAATAATCTTCTAGTTGGTTTTTGATCCATAACATTTTGAGTGCGTAATTGTAGCAGCAACATATTTAGTGTCTATTATTAAGGGAGCGATTGTATTTTGCTTCTTTCTTGACCATGTTATGAGACAATCTCTAAAGAAGCAACAATATCCACTTGTGCTCTTTCTATCAACTCTGTTTTCAACAAAATCAACATCATAGAAACCTACAATATCACTTGAAGTACCTTTCTCATACCAAAGACCAAGATTAGTAGTACGTACTAAATATCTTAAGATTCTCTTAAGCATTTTAAGTGTGATTGTTTTGGGTTATATTGAAATCTAGCACAAATACCCACACTTAATTGTATGTCAGGTCTACTAGCTATGAGATAAAGTAAAAGGACCAATCATACCTCTATAATTACTTTATGATACTTGCCATTCTCATCAGCATCAATGACTCAAGAAGGATGCATAGGAGTGCTTATAGGCCTATCTTGATCCATGTTGAATATTTTTAAGAGTTCCTTGGTATATTTCTCTTAATGGATCAAAGTTATTTCTTTTTGTTGTTTGATTTGAAGTCCCAAAAAAAACTTCACATCTCCTATCATTCTCATCTCAAATTCACTCTGCATTAGGCTTGAGAACTTTTCATAGAGAAAGTGGTTATTAGCATCAAATATAATGCCATCAACATAAATTTGAACTATCAAAAAGTGATTATCTTAGTGTAAAGTAAAGAGTGTAGTGTCTACATTACCTTTCTTAAGCCCATTCTTAACCAAGAAAGTACTTAATCTATTGTACCAAGCTCTAGGAGCTTGTTTAAGACCATGCATTACTTTAGTTAGCTTAAAGACATGATTGGCAAAGGTTTCTCTTTCAAATCCTAGGGTTACCTTACATAAACTTCCTTAGAAACAAATCCATTTAAAAGGAAAACTTCACATCCATTTGATATAAAGTGAATCCCTTCAAGGTTGTAAAAGCAAGTAGCATTCTAATGGTCACTAGCCTTGCTCCTGTGCAAAGGTTTCATTAATAATCAATTCCCTCTTATTGATTATAATCTTGGGCAACCAATCTTGCTTTGTTTTTTACCACCTTTCTAGGCTCATCTAGGTTGTTTTTTAACACCCACTTTGTTCAAATGATAGATTTTCCTATGGGTTTCTCTACAAGTGCCAGGCCTTCCTCTTCTCAAATTGATCCAATTCTTCTTGAATAGCATCCACCCAACTTTGGTCATTGAGTGCTTCTTCAATGCTTTCTGGTTCTATTGTGGATAAGAAAGCATAATTTGTTTCATTTCTTAAGGATGATCTTATTCTAACACCTTTGGAAATGTCCCTAAGTACTTGATTTTGAGAAACTTCCTTTAAATCAAAAACTCTTTTGTAGTTTCTCTACAAATGCTGGTCTATAGTGTCTCCTTGATCTTCAGAAGGCTCTTCATCATCTTTAGGAAGTGTCTTTCTAAAAAATATCACTTTTTGAAGGTTTTGGATTTCTGAGATAGCTTTTTGAAAGTGTTTTCTCATATTTACTTTCTAAAGCTTGTCCTTTCTTATGTTTGCTTTTTGAAGGTTGTGCTTTGTCATGCTTGCTTTTTGAAGGTTCCTTGATACTTAGCTTCTCAAGGCCCTCTTCAAGATGAAACAGGTCTTGAGAAAAGTTTTTCTTATGTTTTTTGAATTTGATATGGGTGGTCTTTTTAACATATAATGTTCTTTTATTGTAAACCCTGTAAGCTTTAGAAATTGAAGAGTATCCTAAGAAAATGCCATTATTAGATTTGGGATCAACTTTGTGAGCTTGTCCAGCTTGTCCCTTATGTTAAGTATGAAACAATTAGATCCAAAGACAAAAAAATATGATATGTTGGCTTTTCTTCCTTTCCAAAGCTCATAAGGTGTTTTCTTGAGGATGAGACTTAGAAAAACTCTATTTTGAATGCAGCAAGAGGTATTAATAGCCTTTGCCCAAAAACCATTTGATAAACCACTTTCTAAGAGCATTGTTCTTGCAATTTCTTGCAAGTTTCTATTTATCCTTTAGGTACCCATTTTGTTGGGGATTTTAGAGAAGAGAACTCATAAGAAATGCCATGGTTTTGGTAAAAGTTTTCAAAAACAAAGTTTTCAAATTCTTCTCCTTGATCTAATCTAATGGAAGCAATTTGAATAACTTTCTTATTAGTAAAAACTTTAGAATTTTCAACCATCTCATCCTTAGAAGTTAAGAAAACAACCCATGTAAATTTATAGAAATCATCCAGTGACAAGACAATATTTCTTTCCAACGAGACTTATAGTCTTGGTTGGTTAAAAAAAATCCATGTGCAAAAGCTCTAGTGCCCTAGTGGTTGAAACCACATTCTTGTTATGGAAATAAGCCTTGGTTTGCTTTCCTTTCTCATAGAAATCACAAGTTGAATCCTTGTTATAACTGATCTTTGGTAGGCCCTTTAATAATCTCTTTCTAAGATAGCTCAGAAATTAGCTTCATATGAGCATGACCAAGTTTATTATGCCATAGCCATATATCATCCACAAAGGATGTTAGGCATTTTACATCTTGATCTAGAATGTCATCTAAGAATAACACATAAGTATTATCATGTCTCTTTCTAGAGAGAATGACTTGTCCAGAAACTAGATTCAACACATGGAATGCTTTGACATTAAACCATACATTAAAGTCTTGGTCACAAAATTGACTAATGCTTAACCAATTTTGAGTCAAGCCATCGACTAATAATATATTAGAAATTTGGTGAGAGTCATCTTTACCAACATTTCCAGTGCCAATGACTCATGCTTTACCTCTCTTGAACTTCAGAACCTAAGTTCTTTGGTCTCAACTTTCTGAACTATTTCTTTTTGCTTGACATGTGTTTGGAACATCCACTGTCCATATACCACTTGTCATCCTTCTTAACATGTGTCCTAAGACGCACCTATAATAGAAAAGGTTTCGATCTTGGGTACCCATATCTTTCTAGGTCCTTTTTGATTAGTTACCTTAGGGGGATAGTTTTTGACCTACATATTTGCCTTATTTTTCATATGGAATTTGTTAGGTAGGTGCCCCTTCTTATGATAGAAAACAAAAGAAGTTTTAATTTTTTACTTTCTTAGAAGAAGTTCCTATCACTTTCTCATCCATTTCCTTCTCAAAAGTAATTCTAGTCTTTTGAAAATAAGGTCTTTGACCTCCAAGCATTGTGTTTAGAAACATAGAGCCATTTACCAATTTTTCTAAAATTTATTTTGAGAAGTTTTGAAGTTTTCTCAAGTTCAAAAATATCTTTCTGAGCTTTCTAATTTTTGTTAGAAACTTCAATTTCTAAGGACTTGAGTTTAACATTTAAAAATTTATTTTCTCCTTGAACTTATTCTTTCTTAAGCTTTAGATTCTCAAAGTCAGTTTCACTTTCTGAAGCTTTAAAGTTACTTTCTAATGATTGTTTTTGAGTGAGAGATAATAAGAAGTTAACGTTTGAGAATTTTCTAACAACTGACCATATAATCTTAAGAGTTTATAATAAGAAAGTTCGTTTCTAAAGAGTCTTTTACCTCTATTTCTTCTTCAAAAACATAGTTAGCCATGAAGCATAGGTTGGCAACATCTTCAAGCTCATCTTATGTCATTGAACCCTCTTTCTCATATTCTAAGTCACTCCATATGGCAAGCACTTCTTTATTTTTAGGGTGAACTTCTTCTGTGATCCTTTAAGCTTTGGACAATTAACTTTGAAATGTCCTTTCTCTCCATAGTTGTAACAGTTCACATTCTCTAGTTTTCCTTTGTCCTTTTTGTCCTTTATGAAGTTGAAGTCTTTTTTCTTTTGATTCTAATTTTCCATGGTTTTGACATCTTTCTTACTAGCATGGATATCTCATCTCCATCCTCTTATTCTGATCATCTTCTGATTCTTCTTCTTCATACAAAACTTTAGTAACTTTTATTGCCTTCCCTTTGTTTTATTTTATGTGGAAAACCTTTAGAGCAATAGATTTATTTTTCTTTAGAGCTTCACCATAAACATCAGAAAGTAAATCTCATGAGTCTTAAGAGAACTAATGGGAGCATCTAAGCTAAAGGTTTGAAGATCCTTAGCTTATGTGGTAGTTGTAACCTTAGGAAGCCATTAGGATGGAGTCTTTCTCAAGATTTTTTTCTACCATCTTAGAGTTTGAGTATCTTTTACCTAAGCCCTTGAGTTGGTTGATTATATGCATGAATCTGGTTGTCATCTTATCAATATTTTCTTGTTCTGTCATCTCATATTGATGGACTAGCATGCTTATTTTAGTCTCCTTAACCTGATCTGTTCCTTCATAGAGCATGTGTAATGTGTCCCAGATTTCTTTAGCTATGTCACAAGCAATAATCTTGTCATGTTCTACTTTGCTTAGTACACAGGTAAAAAGATATTTAGCCTTTAAGTTTAGTTAAACTCTTGCTTTGTGTTGCTTTGTCCATTTGCTTCTGGGACTTCTCTTGAAGTAGAAGGTCTACCTTTATTCCCTAGCACAGTCAAGACTTGTGTAGTTTTTGAATAACTCCATTCTATTTCTCTTATAAGCATAATTACCACCATCAAAGAATGAGGGTCCTGTTATGGATGTCCTCAATGAGCATACATATATATATCATAGAAAACATCTATGATATGTACCAAAGCTTATCATTAACAAAAGATATTGACGTAGCTAAGAGTTAGAGCGTGCTAATAATTTGAACACATATAAGCGAGTGTTAAGACATATAATGCATACATCACAACAACATATTTGATTATCTCAGCAGATATATATATATATATATATATAGATACACACATATATATGTGTGTGTGTGTTTCATGTCAAATAACTCATATAGAGCAAGTCATAATACATAATATTGAAAACGGATAAAATAAGTGTATCAGAGCAACAAATAAAACAAATGTGTAACACCTTCCTAATTACCATATTTTACTCGAGTGTTAACACAATAATTGGTAAAGTATTACTTATGTTCATAATGTAAACTAGGAAAAATAATGAAATAAAGCAATTTAGACGTGCATGTTGCAAAGCTCGTATTCACATATATGGACAAAATCTCTAAGTTCACAATATATACATCATACTACCAAACAAGTCAGTTAACTCCTAAGCTAGTCAAGGACTCCGTATCAAAAGTACTAGCCATCGCCTAAACCTAGCCTGCTCGAGTATTCGGTCTAATAAAAATCACGTATAGATACAAACGAACTTGAATACATCTAATAGTACATCAGTCCGTAGGTTGGTAAAGTCCTAATGCTACACTACTACTATGTACAAGCCAACAGTCCCTACAACTTAGCGTTCTCCTACAAGAAGCCATTAGCCACGGTATGATAGCCTTGCCTCCAAGGAGGCGTCCAGACCTCAGGGTGGGTCCAAGTCTGAGGATGATGATGAAGAAGCGGGTACATCTGGAGGGGTACAGGTGGAGCGACCAACATCGAATACCTCTGGGTGTACTATATGAAAGGGCATGCCGTCATACGAAAAGCAGGGTCAAACTCCTCAACAAAAACTGATGCACTAAAAGAACGGCCAAAAAGCATGTACACATGAACTGTGGTGACCTATAGCATATAGTGAGTCTAGTGCTGGGTTGTAATGCCACACCCATTGTTGCGAGTCAAGGAAGAATACTATTGACGACATTTGTTGAATCTGAGCAACACAAATACATGCAACTGTAGGGTAAGAATACTATAAAATTCTCAGGAGGGTAATCCCTAGAATAGTGCAGAAATCAAGGGTAAATGCATTCACATAAGAATATTCATGCAAAAATTATAAGCATCCATAGTAAAGTATGTACATATGTGAAATCAAGATATAACCACAGTAATGAATTATGCATTGCTATTTGGAGCCATAGAATCCTATTCCATGCATTTTTCTCTTTCATTAACATAAGGAAAGCTTAATATCACATCAAGAGGTGTCTATATTAGACAATTCCACAAAGGACAATACACTGTTAGGACATGAGCTCATTCCTATTCATGATCATCAGACTTCATTTTTTCCATTTTCGAATCACACACAGTTTATTCCTAGCCGATACGTCTACTGACTTATTAAGTTTCAGGAAAGTTCTTATTCTTGCCTTCCCTCTTTATCCCATCTAAGCCTTGTCTCTGTTTTCCCCATATGTTCAAACATGCACAAGTGACATTTATACGTACTCTTTTCTCATATAATTGCATCATGTACTCCTTGTTCTTTTCTCAAAGGCATGTACAAGCCATATATATGCATTCATGCACAATGAAATTTTCATTCTTTTCTCATAAATCAATAATTAGAATCCATAGTATGCATTTATTCCCATACTAGTTGAATTACAAGTCATCATATTACTAAATCAACACTTAGGGTTCAATTCCAGCATGTTGGCAGAATTTAGGCTTATGTAACAAAATTTATTTTCCCTACTGGAACGCCCAATTTTCCCGTGTATAAATGACAAATGCCCTGAGGTCATTTTACCCGAAGTGAGGATTGCCTTCCATCCCTCAAGGGGATGTTTTGTTGATTGATAGGGGATTATATGTGTTATGTGTGGTAATAGAGCAGAAGAATCTCATTTTTGAGTTCAGACGCGAAATTACCAAACTGTAACACCCTAATAATTAACCCAATACACCTAGGCGGATCTGATTAATTACTAGACTTTACTCTTTGCTTCAGTTCCTTAATCATGCTTTGAAAATACTTAGTGAAATTACGAGCCATTTTTTTTAAACATAATTGAAAACGTGAGCGCTTAACGTGAATGATTTAGCAAAATTTAAAAGACACATAGGAATTTACAAACATCACATCATAATATATTGGCTCCATCATACAGCATCCATAATTACATATCATATAGATATTTTGCCTACCAACAGAATAAGACTAAGTGTAGGCAATCTAACAAAACATAAATAATATATGGATGGAAGGACATCCATTAATGGCACCTAGTAATAACACTCAGGGATAGGGATAGATATCTGAAATATACGAGTGAAACTAAGGATCAAGTTCAGCTACCCTGAAGCCTCAATGTGATTCACGAACGCTTCCTTCTGTTTCTAAGACGAGATGGAAAGAAAAATAGAGGGAGTGAGAAACTTATAAAAAGAATCTCAGGAGGGTACTCACCTCATGATGCATTGTGTCATCATCATCGTCCCAGGAACCTCGAGGTTATTATGAAATAGTGAGCATGCTAAGATTGATTTATTAAGTTCGAAAATATACTTTACCGAGGTTCGTCGATTTTAATCATGCGTCTTATAATGCATCATAAACTTAGCATGTCATGTTTATAATGAACTTTTCCTTTTATCAACACATTGTATTCTTCATCATCATATCATAAATACTATGCATAAAAGAACATCATATTTCTCATCATCATCTCATAAAATGCTATGCAAGAGAACATCATACCATAATAGCTATGCACAAGACATGGTGCACATATTTCATTCCTTTAGTGTCCTAGGTGACTTAAAATCTTGTCATCATCATCATTATTTTCCTTGGGCCACCCTATACTCCACCCTTTTGGGAGTAATCTAGGTTATGAGCTCATACCTTACTAGTCGTCACTAGCATATACTTATCCCTTTTGATAAGTTAAAATCCCGACTCTACCCTTTTGAGAGAACGGGCTAGGGGCAAGAATCACCTTTTCACCACCTATAGTCTGATGGGTCTTAAAGGATCATTTCCTCATGAGTTTAAGTCACCATTAAGTCTTAGCATGTTATATCATAATCATCAAGATGCATGAACATTCTCATTGTTTGCAATAGCAATTATAACATGCAAGCCATGAAATCATTCAATAATATCAAATTCTCAGTAGGCATTACATCATCATATAACTGACATTCCAAAGCATCAAAAGATGTCATCTAAAATTTTCAGGTAAAGCTCCCTTAAATAACCGAACTCTAAAATTGGGTAACCTTAATTATCAAACTAATTACTTATGCATCTAAGGGATTTATTACCATCAATTATAAGCCTTAAGAACATTATTAGACTATATGGGGTAGCATAGACAGTAAGTTGTTCTTAAGGTTTTAATGTGCTAGAAGTTACGTTTTTAACCCTTTCTCGTTACGCTTTCCCTATGATGCTAAAATTAATTACTAAACCAATTATGAATCATTGTCCCTTATCTAAACATAATAATATCTGGTTCTTAAGGTCACTAAAGGCTCTGGACAGAATGCATAAATTTCATTCTCTAAAGTTCTAGAAATCTTGCTTTTACGGTTTTCTAGGAAGCTAGTTTTATCTCTAACATGCATAGAATCATTCCTTTAGCAATAAACCATAATTATCACAACTTCAAACATATTAAATCATCATCATTTATTGGTACTAATCTCATATCAGAAGCCGAATCATGAACCTCATATAATTGTATAAAATCACATTTTAAGTGAACATAAAATATTAGTTTCCCGTAGAATCCTTGCAAAGCTTTAAAACTCTTTTAGAAACTAATTCTTTTTGAAAGAATCTTCATAATTAAAATTCTCACTTAAGATAAAAGGAGCAAGTCTTGAGCTTAAGAGATTTATGTGATATCTTAGAATCATAAACATGCTATGCAACCTCATTTTAATCTTGTCATTATAAGGTGATAACTTGGAATTATAAACATGATATGCAAATCCATTTCTTTATCTTTAAGATTTAAGGTGATGACTTGAAAATTAAACATGATGCAAGAGCTTGAAATATAAACATGATGCAAGAAACTGGAGCGCGGTAGTCGCATAGGACCAGTGGAGGGAGAAGAGAATCTTAAGAAGGAGCGCGGTAATCCGCACTGGACCGGTGAAGGGAGAAGAGAATTATTATTACATCTTTTTAAGCTCCAATCTCAAGACTTCTTAAAGAATCAATTCTTTAACTCCAATAATCTTATTTCTTTGCTTGTGATACTTGGGCAAGTCTTTGAGCTCTAGGATCTTTAGGTGATGACATAAAAATAAACATGTCATGCGTTGATTCTTTTAGCCATTATAAAATAAAGTGAGAACATAAAATAAATATGAGATGCAACTTCTTTATTATCTTTAGAGATTAAGTGACAACATGAAATATAAACATGAAATGCAAACTTGGAAATTTAAACATGAGTATGCAAGTCCATTTATTCATTCTTGAAATTTTAGTGATGACATAGAAAGTAAACATGATTATGCAAGGCATAAACTTAAACATGGATGCAAGTTCATTTGATTTCTTTACTAGAGCTCCTTCAAGACTTTATAGAAATACAAATTCAATATATATATCTTAACAAGACAAAGTGAGAAATACATCTTTCAAATTCTAAACTCAAGATCATAAAATCATCATAAAAACATCATTCTTTAAAGTTTTGCATCAAGTGGAACTTTCAAGCTTTAGAGGCCTAACTTGTGATGGATTCACAACCCACCTTCAAGGTCCTCATCATCAAGCCATCATCTTAGTCCCACCTAGGCCATATGGCCGAATTGGTTAAAGAAAAAGGAAGAAGAAAACCAAATGGAAAAACTAGAGAAAATCCATGAAATCATCATTTTGAACCAAGAACAACACTTAGCAAAACATAGAAATAAACTTAAAAACAACTCCCTACCTAATCTGATTTGAAGGAAAGGAAGAGAACTTGGTTTCTTGGAGTGAAATGAAAGAAAATATTCTTGAAAGGTTGAAGAAAGAATTTCAGCCAAGGGGGAAGAAAGAAAGAAAGTTTTTGGTGCTTAGGAAAAACTAGAAGTTGTGAAATTTTTGAGCAAGTCTCTAATGACTTCTAAGCATGCCTATTTATAGAAGAATTCAAGCTCATGAATGGACAAGAGGAGGAGGAAAATCTGACTAAATTTGAGGAGGAAACAAGGAAGGAAAAATCATCTTGTTTGGTGGCTTAAAACATGGAATCATGTTTCAAAGTTCCTTGTTTTATGGTGATTTTTGGCATTATGTTTTAGTGCAATTTTTTGGTGTATTATGGCTGCATTATTTCGTGCATTACAGCCTCATGGAAGAGGGTTTTGTGTGTTCCATGTATTATTTAGGTGTAGGCAAGGTATTCATGCAATTTAGAGAATTTACGGTTAAGGGCTTAGGTGAATTAGTAAGCAATTTGAGTGTTTTAAAGCAATTTTAGGTTCTAATCAATTTAAATAAATAATTTTGACTCTAGATTAATAATTAGAATTTAATAAGCTTTAATTTGAGCCTAATATTGCTTAGGTTTCGTTAGACGAATCAAAAATCTCAAAATTTGTAAAACTACAAAGAAGGGGCAAAACGGTCATTTTACTTAAAAATTGCCCAGACCACCCGAGCTTAACCAATGGTTAATCATGGCTTAAAAACACCTTTTAACACATTTTAGTGAGGTTCGGGCTAAGTGGCACGCAATTGGAGTTAAAACGCCGCAAGGGCGTTTTGGTCATTTCGCGTCGAAACTCAAAATTAGGATTCTTCTCCTCTATTAACACACATAACACAAACAATCCCTTATTAACATCAAAACATCCCCTTGAGGATGGGTGGGGCCCACGATCCTCATTTTCTGAGTAAAATAACCTCAGGGCATTTTGGTCATTTTACACGTATAGAAAATTGGGGTTTGCAATACTTGCACGAATTGCTCCTAACTTCTCTTCTAACGTTATATTCCTTTATTAAGGATTGTTTGGTCTCAAATTTTATATAATATTTACCTACGGTAATTCCTAATGACAGTAAAAATTACAATAAAAATTGGGCGTTACAAAACGCCCTGTGGCTGTTTGTCATCGTTTTACATACGGTTAGCGGACTTTACCAAAAGATTTTAAATGATGTTTATAAGTGGTTTTTGATGTTTAGTTGGGCCCGGAAGGTCTGGACAGTTTTAGTGTGAAATTACCATTTTGCCCCTAGAATAGTGTACAGTGAACCTAATGACGATTAAGCAAACCTAAGCAATATTAGGCTCTAATCGAAGATTAATTTATTTCGATAATTAATCTAGAGTCAAAATAATTTATTGAGGTTAATTAGAACCTAAGATTGCTTAGATAAACTTTAATTGCATTCTTTAATTCAAGATTCCTAGTCATGGAATCTTAAATAGTATTTTCTCTCTCCAATTCCTTAAATTAAGGAATTGTGCATACCTCATTTGACTAAGAAAATGAATTTAATTTGTTAATCTAGTATGACCACTCCCTAATCAAGTCTTGACAACCTTAATTATCCAATTACCTCACCTAAACACTTGCTTACAAACTCCTAATCAAAAGCCTAATCAAAGACACACCTAAACATATCATTAAACCACAATTACATGAGCAATTTCTCCTCCCCTTGGCTGTCCAGATTTGGCCGAAATTTACCCTCCCATGTGTACCACATGGTGAGTTTGTTTCACTCAAAGACCATGCCTTGCCCATGCCTAGCCATGCTTTCTACCATGCCTCACCATACTTCCATGAAACAATTCTCACCTCATGGAACATGAGGTCAAGGCCTCCCTACCAAATCAGCCAACATGTTTCATTTTTCTATAAATACCAAGCCTTTGAAGACTTGGTTGCTCTTTGGATCATTTGCCAAGTTCAAGCATTCTTGCACTTTCTCTCATTTCCTCTCAAATTCCCTCAACTTGGCCGATTTCTTCCTCCAAGTTTCAAGAGGATTTTCCTTCTCCATTTCGTCAAGAACTCAAGCTTTCTTTCATATCTCTCAAGACTTCAAGTGGTAGGGGTTTTGTTTTAAGGTTTTTACTTGTTTTCTTCAAGAAAAGTTCTAGTTTTCTCTTGGTTTTCTAAGCTTTCCTTTCCTTTTCTTCTTTTCGGCCATGAGGCCTTTTCATGAAGGAAACTTTAGCTTGATGATGAGGTTTCAAGATAATGACTTGTGGTTGCCATGTGAGAAACCTCTAAAGCTTGAAACAACTTGGTCTTGGACCATACATGCTTGTGTTTTCTTTCTTTCCTTGCTTATGCTTCGGTTTTTCCTTTCTTTCCTTCCTCTAAGATTTTGGTTTCTTTTCCTTTTTCCCTTAATGTTTTCGGTTTCTTCTTCCTTGGTTTGAACAAAGTTTGCTAAAAATGTTGAGTAGATCACAAAATTTTTGTTAAAGAAAATTAATCATATGTTTTCAAAGAGCTCTAAGCTTACCCTTGCCAACCTTAAAGTTGGTTGGCCGTTCTAAGAGTTTTACTCTAGATTGAAGCCTATGAGCAATAAAATAAAGAATATGGCTTAGTTTTAGTATGTTTGTTTAGACAAAGTGTTGAGCTTTGTGCATATTTTCTTGAGCTTGATGATGAAGTTCAAACCAAAGGCTTCTTTGAAGTTTGGTGCTAAGAACTCTAAAGCTCACTTTATGTTTGTTAAGGTACATATTTGGGTTGAGGTTATGATGTTCCTTTAAAGTCTTGTAAGAGCTCTAGTTAAGACAAAATGAGTTGCACACATGTTTACATTTATGCCTTGCATAGCATGTTTATTTTGATGCCATCACTAAGTTCTCAAGAATAATTAAATGAACTTGCATTATCATGTTTAAATTTCAAGCTTGCATTTCATGTTTATATTTCAAGTCATCACTTAATCTTTAAAGATAATAACAAGGTTGCATCTCATATTTATTTTATGCTCTCACTCTACTTTCTAATGAAGAATAAAATGAGTGCATATCATGTTTAAGTTTATGCCATCACTTGAACGTCCTAGAGCTCAAAGACTTGCCCAAGTATCTTGCATAAAGTTTTAGAAAATGGAGGCATTTCAAGGATGCCATTTTGGCCTTGTGGTGATGATGATGGACTTGGATGAGTTCATCTAATCATAAGTGCCCATAGTCTAAGTCTTGGAATTTTTCTAAACTTAGATGTACTCAAGGAACTTTATGAACAAAGTTTTATGTTTTAAATCCATTCCTTGAGCTAAATAATTTAGCTACTGACCTAGCACATATTTATATGATTTCAATGAGATTAATTGGTTTCTAAAAGAGTTTTGAGTTCCTAAAATGATTCCAAGAGAAACTAGCAACTTATATGCATTTAAATCAAGTGATTATGTGATTCTATGAAGCTTATGTTTCGGTTCTGCCCTTGATATTTGGCTACTGTATAAATTCTGTTCTAAGGTGTTAAAATGTGTAAAATTATGTTTGAGTGAAGCAAGGATCGATTTAGGGAAGTTAGAAAAGAATAAGTAACTTGAAAGGATTGAAAATGAGAATTTTAGAGCACTTAAATGAACAAAATATGCATTTTGTTCCAGCATGTTTAAAACTAAGGAAAATAGTTCATAATTAGTGGATATGTGTAGGAACCCTCATAATTGGTTTAGGAGTTAATTATAAAGCCATAGGTGAAGACGGATCTTAAAAAGGGTCTAAAACGGAATTTCTAGAACCCCGTAATCATATAATAATTTTCTACCCAAAATGCATAATGCTGTTTGGAATTGTTAGTAAGCCTAAATCTTAGTGAGAATTATAAGTGATGATCTCTTGGGTGTAATAATATGGTTATTAGAATAATTAGAACACAAGTTTAAGACCCGTAAGAGACAAAGCATAAGACACCATGAGATAAGAGGTGTGATGTAAGCATGAGGCCGAGTGGGTATACTCATAATGATGTGAATATGTTAATATCATGAACTTGAGGCTATATGTGTATTTGTGGCATGTTGCTATGATGATGTGGTATGATTACAACGCATGAGAATATATGATATGTCATATGAGGTTCAATGGTTGCATGCTCATATTGCATTCATACAAGATATGATAAAGAGGAAATGATCCCATTATGACTTCCCAAGTTAAGGGTTGTAGGGTGATCCAAGGAAAGAGATATGTTTCCCCTCTTTTACCTCATATGAATCTAGCGACGGCTAGTTAGGATGAGCTCATTCCTAGGCGATGAGTGATTAGGAGTTTTGGTGACCATGTTAAAATCGCAGGGCTGGCATGTTGGGTGGATTTTGGTGACCATGATGAGGGTGGGAAAAAGTTATGAAAGGAACTCACGGAGTTCAAATATGAGAAAGTAAAAGACGCACATGCATATGTTTCATTGATACTTTAATTAAGTGATAAGTGTTATCTACGTGTATTGTCATGCTCAAGTATTGCCATGCATACATAAAATATCTGTTGCATTCATACCATGAAGGCTCATGCTAAAGGGAACCCACTTCGGATAATAGGATTTGTGAAATTAAAATTGAACCTATGCATGTATACCTCTTTCATAATGAAACCCAAAGTGGCTTGGGTGACGACGATGACACTTGTGTTAAAGTTGGGAGCCCTCCTGAGAATCTTGTATAAGTATTCTCACCCTTTTGTTTTCCTTCCCATGTCGTCTCAGACGGGATTGATGCGGATGTTCGTGATTTTCCATGAAGCGCGAGCGTAGGAGTTACGCATTGGTTCAGAGGGTGCAATGGAAGCTTGAAGACTAGTCTAGCCTGTTTATAATTATGTTTAGCATTAGTTAACCTTGCTTGATGTATCTAGCATCTTGAAGTGTCCTTATATTAATAAGGGCATCGTTTTTGTTAAGATTATAATATAATACTACAAGTTATGTTGTGTTTATTCTATGGTTTATTTATGATTGTTATGGTGATATATACCTGGTTATTATGTTTCTTGTTTAGAAGTCGGTCCTATGTGCATACGTGGCTCGCATTTTAAGTCTTAAGTTCAAAAGGAAAAAAAATTAGTCGTATTTTTAGTACTCGTATTTTAAAGAAAGCCAAGTCAAGTTCTGAAACGAACATAACCGCTAATAACTAGCTGAATGCGACTCGAGTATATTAGGTGAAAGTTAGGGTGTTACACCTACCACATAGTCGATACAAGAGCCATAAAAATTCTCCATGACACTTCAATGTGTCTAAGAAGCCCTATAAAAATTTCAACACAAATGGAGCTTTCTAACTCTTCACTAAATTGTATAAATTTAGTGGTCAAACCATCAATCACAGAAGGAGGGTCTCATAATTTGTAACCCTAGCAAATGATTGAATCAACTCACAATAAAATTTACAGTCATTATTCAATATATTATAACTTCCTGTAAAAATTTTAAAGGTTAGTTCAATCATTTGCTATGGTAATAAAATCGGGTAATCTTATTGCTTCAGTTTCAACAATCAAGACAACATCAGTCCTATTCCAATGTTTGATTTTTTTAAGGCAG